>JANEHK010000115.1:615514-685351 GCA_025960845.1 Tachycineta bicolor
GCTGGGGGGTCGCGAAGGCTACGGGGCTGTCCTCCCTCTTCCCCGGCCTCTCCTGGGGCGGCCGCCCCTCACCCGCCGCTCCACTGCTTCCCGCAGCCGCAGTGACAGACGGTGCCGCCGTCCCGCAGTGCCCGCCGTGGCCTCGGAAGACCCAGCCCACACCCGCTGATGAGCTCCATGAACCCCATGAAACCCTCGCTGCCGCCTGCGCCCCACGGGTGGGCGCCGGGGCAGCGTCCCTCCATCCACCCATGCATCCATCGTCCTATCCATCCCTCCATCCTTCCATCCATGCATCTGTCCCCCTGTCTGTCCCTCTTTCCCTTCCATGCTTCATCTCTCCATTTCCTCAATCTCTCCATCCCCCAGTCCCCTCTGTCCCTCCATCCCTCTGTCCTTCATCTTCATTAATTTGTTTTTCTTTCTAGTGATGGTTCATTTGCATACGAGGCTGTTCCTTGGCAACCAAGCACCAATCAGCCGCCGGGATCCCTCTCCGTGGTAACCACTGTCTGGGGTGTCAGCAACCCCTCCCAGAGCCAGGTACCAGCAGTACCCTTGCCCCAAGGACCGCTTGCATCTGGATGCCACTGCCCCTGCCTGACCCACTGCCTTCCACTGTGCCCTCCAGGTTTTTGGCAGCCCCATGGGCCCTGGGGGGAGCAGCTCCAGCACCCCTCTGCTGCCTGGCATGGCAGGCACCAGCTCAGGCATGAGCTCACCACCATTCCTGCCACAGCAGCCCTTCACTGAGGGGGCACCAGGGAAGGGGTATGTGCAGCCAAGTGTTTATGGCCGCAATGCCTACCCCAGTGGGCCGAGCTTCCCTGCCAGGTAAGACCAGCCCCGACTTCATGGCCTGGCATGTGCCCTGCTGCAGGGCCACTGCATGCTCTTCCCCACTTCTCTGTTCTCCAGCTACAATGGTGGCCCAAGTGGCCCTGGAGGGATGGGGCTCCCCTCGCATACCAGCCGGGCCACTGCTGATTTCACTCAGGCAGCAGCTGCTGCTGCTGTGGCCGCGGCTGCTGCCACAGCCACAGCCACAGCCACAGCAACGGTGGCAGCACTGCAGGAGAAGCAGAGCCAGGAGCTGAGCCAGTATGGCACGGTAAGAGTCTGGCTGTGGCAGAACTGAGAAGCTGACAGCCCCGTCTGCTGTGCTGTGACTCCTCTCTCTTCGTTGCTGCAGATGGGCACAGGGCAGTCTTTCAGCAGCCCGTTCCTGCCCCATGCCGGGCCCCGTGGCCCCAACAGCATGAGTCCGGCTAGCATGGCAGGTGTTGTGGCCCCCTCTGGTGTCTCTCCTGTGAGCATGAGCCCAGTGCGGGTACCTGGTACTGGCCCCCTCTATGGTGGGCAGCGAGTGCCTCAGCACGCCTACCCTGGCCCTCCGCAGAGCCAGCAGCTGCCCCGCCAGGGCCTCAAGCGGGCATACTCCAATGAGGTGAGTACTGTGTTGGTGAAGGCTATGGCATATGGTGACCTCCTTTCCCACTGGTGCTGACTCCCTGGCCCCACAGGGGTACCCAGCACAGCAGTACCTCCAGGGTGGGCAGTACACTGCAGCTGGTGCTCAGTATGCCCCCAGCGCCCCCCAGTCCTCTGCTCCGTCCCCCTCATACTCTGGCCACAGGCTGCAGCAGAGCATGGGCCAGTACCTCTCCGCTTCAGGCAGTGCTGGACCCTATTACAAGGTACCACAGGGGGAACGGTGGGCAAGGGGTGGAGGTCCGGGTGTCCGTCATCCCCTGGTTCCAGCCCCTGGAGACCCTCCTCCTCCCATAGCCAGCGGACCAGTTCAACGGGCAGAGCGCCAGCTTCAGCACCTACAGCCAAGCAGCCATAAGTGGGGTGAGTCTGGCAGTGGGTGGGGTGGGGGCTGTGCTGGCCTGGCTGGACGCTGAGGGTGCATGCTGCCTCTACAGCCAGGCCGGTCGCTGCCGGGGTATCCCAGCTCGCCACTGGCCGGGAACCCCACACCGCCCATGACACCAGGCAGTGGCATCCCCGCCTATGTGTCCCCTGGTCAGGATGTCAAGTCACCTTTCCTGGCAGACATGAAGCCCAGCGTTGCCCCCATGCACTCATCCCCTTCGGGTAGGTGTCCCTGGTGCGCGTGAGGGGGGCACTTCACAGAGATCACCTCCTTGCCTCGAGCAGCCTAGTGTAGACCTCACTTCTGGTGGCTCTGTGGCCTTTGCCCCTTTAAATGGAGGGTGGGAGGGGCTTCGGAGGAGGGGGCGTGGCTACTGGCAGGTTTTGAGGGCTAATTGCTGCAGGCAGTGGGCTGCTGTGAGGGTGGGGCACGGTAGTGGGTGGGGCTCGTTGAAGGGGTGTGGCCGTGGGGGGCAGGGCTTTATCCGGAGTGCTGGTTTGGTAGGGGGCTTCCGCTTTTAGGGTGGGACCATCTGGATTGGGAGGGGCTTAGGTAGGGTGTGGTTTCATGGAGCAAGCAGGAGGAGTCTTCAGTGGGATGGGCTTCCTCCATAGGGTGGCCGCGAGGGGTGGGGACACTTCGGGTGGGAGAGGTTTCCTGCATGGAGCTGCCGTTTCTGGGGTAGGCAGGGCCGCGTAGTGGAGGTTGGGCTTCCTGCAGAGTGGATCCCTGTGCAGTGGGCGGGGCGTGGCTGGGGCATGGCCAGGGTGTGGTTGGGGCCCTGACCGGGAAGGTGTTGGTTTCCCTGATGGCAGTGTCTCACAGGGCCAGCCCCCGGCGAGGAGTTGCGACTGACCTTCCCGGTGCGGGACGGCGTGGTGTTGGAGCCCTTCCGCCTGCAGCACAACCTGGCTGTCAGCAACCATGTCTTCCAGCTCCGTGACTCTGTCTACAAGACCCTCATGATGAGGTAGGGGGCCCTGCGGCACCTTTTGTGCTGTCATACAGTGCTGCTTGAGGAGTGCTATATGGCACCATGCGGTGTAGGGCTGTGCTGGGCAGCATAGCTGAGCACTGCATGGTGCCATGCGGCACAGGGGTGTGTGGCCTGGTATGGCTTGGCACAGTGCTGTCCTGCATCATGGTGCAAAATGTGGCTTGGCGCAGCTGTACTTACTGCAGTTCAGCATGGTATCACGGTGTTCAGCATGCTGTGGCACAGCATGGTAGTTTGGGGCATGGCTTTGCATTGCACAGCATGGTGGAACCTGGTGTGGCCTGGGACAGTGCTATGCTATGGTACTGTTGGGGTTTGTCTCAGTGCTATATGACATGGTACAACATGGAATGGCTTAGCACTGTGTGGTTCTATGTGGCTTGGAGCGGCATGGTGTGGTGACATGTGCGATAGCTCGTGCGTGGACACACCCCCTGCCCACACCCTGCCTGCCCCCAGGCCTGACCTGGAGCTGCAGTTCAAGTGCTACCACCACGAGGACCGGCAGATGAACACCAACTGGCCGGCCTCTGTGCAGGTGAGCGTCAACGCCACGCCACTCACCATTGAGCGTGGTGACAACAAGACCTCCCACAAGCCGCTCTACCTGAAGCACGTCTGCCAGCCCGGCAGAAACACTATCCAGATCACTGTCACCGCCTGCTGCTGTGTGAGTTACCAGGAGGGTACCAGGAGAGGGAGGGTGGTGGCTGGGGCCACAGCTCAGCCTCCCATCTCTCCACAGTCCCACCTGTTCGTCCTGCAGCTGGTGCATCGGCCTTCGGTGCGCTCAGTGCTGCAGGGGCTCATCAAGAAGCGGCTGCTCCCTGCTGAGCACTGTATCACCAAAAGTAATCACCTGGGTCCTGGGGGTTTGGGGGATACACGGTGGCAGGAAGGCCACAGCAGGATGGGGGTGATGGTGCACTATTGCCCAGGTACCACCACGGTGCCGCCCCCATCCCAGTGTCCTGGTTCTGACCCTTGGTGGCCCTCGCCCCCACCTTCCCAGTCAAGCGGAACTTCAGCAGTGGGACCATCCCAGGGACACCAGGGCCCAATGGTGAGGACGGCGTGGAGCAGACAGCCATCAAGGTGTCCCTCAAGTGCCCTATCACCTTCCGGAGGATACAACTTCCAGCCAGGGGTCATGACTGCCGGCACATACAGGTAGAGGTGGTGATGATTGGGAATATCCCCCACCCAATATCCTGCCTCCTCCATCTCAGCTGCTGCTCTCCCCCACAGTGCTTCGACCTGGAGTCATACCTGCAGCTCAACTGCGAGAGAGGGACATGGCGGTGTCCTGTCTGCAAGTGAGTTGGGGCTGCAGTGGGGCC
Organism: Tachycineta bicolor; assembly: GCA_025960845.1. Taxonomy (NCBI): domain Eukaryota; kingdom Metazoa; phylum Chordata; class Aves; order Passeriformes; family Hirundinidae; genus Tachycineta; species Tachycineta bicolor. The sequence goes on from JANEHK010000115.1 coordinate 619,731, forward strand.
ATGCCCTGGTGTCCCTGCCTGCAGGGCATGGGTGTGTGTTTCACTACGTGTGGGGGATATATTTCCTGCTCTGGGAGAGGATTAGTTCTTGCCTTAGGGGGAGGTTCCTGCCAGTGTGGGTTGCTTTATCTTACCCTGCCCTCACTCTGCCTGCAGTAAGACAGCCCTGCTGGAGGGGCTGGAGGTTGACCAGTACATGCTGGGCATCTTGATCTACATCCAGAAGTAAGTGTCTTCCATTTGGCTGTCTGTCCATCCATGCCTGGTCCTGTGCCACCCCTGAGGGGCTGTGCAGCCAGTGCCCCCGGCCTCACCTCCCCTTGCCCTTCTGCTCCCCCCAGTTCGGAGCATGAGGAGATCACCATCGACCCGACCTGCAGCTGGAAACCCGTCCCTATCAAACCTGATGTCCACATCAAGGAGGAACCAGAGGGGCCAGCGCTGAAGCGGTGCCGGACACTGAGTCCTGCGCACATGGTGCTGCCCAACATAATGGAGATGATTGCGGCTCTGGGGCCTGGCTCTGTACCCTTCCCAGCATTGTCACAACCTCCAGCGGGGCCTGCCACCGACTACAGCACCCCGGGTATGGGGGGGACCCATGGGGGACAGGACTGAGCCCCATCCCTCTGTGTGTCCCCCAATTTGCCCCATTTCCTCTCACAGGTTCCAGCTTTCTGGGTCCTGGGGGCTTCCCAGAGCCTTTTACTGCCCCTGGTGTCCCTGGCACCTCAACACTGAGTGACTTCACACCAGGCCCCCCCTCCATCTCCTATCAGCCCAACATCCCAGGCAGCCTTCTGGCTCCTGAGAAGTCTCCTGTGCCCCCTCTGCCTGCACAGGTCAGGTGGGCTGTGGGTGGGGGGACACCCCCCAAGTCCCAGTGTGTCACTGTGGGGGAGCTGGGGGGTCCCAGGGGAGGGAGGGTCTCACGGCTGTGCTCTTTCCCCCAACTCCGCAGCTTCCCCCACTGGGACGAATGGAGTTGTCCCACCCTGCAGTGCAGACGGGGCTGCACAACACTCCCTCGGGCAGCCAGCCAGCCTCCACGCTGCACTCCCGGAGTGCAGTGGCACGGCAATCCTTGGGACCCCCGGCCCACACTGCTGACCTCGTCTTCCCCCCCGCACCCAGCATGGCCGCGGCGGGTGATGGCTCAGAGCCTACCCTCGACGTGAGTACTCAGGGGAGTGGACAAGGGTCCTGCTGCTGGCTCAGGACCCCAGCTGCTGCAGGGGGGGCGCAGAAGCTGCAGGGAGCTGATCATCACATACTGTCCCCCCCAGCTCCTGCCTGAGCTGACGAATCCTGACGAGCTGCTCTCCTACCTGGGGCCCCCTGACCTCCCCAGCAGCAGCAACGATGACCTCCTCTCCCTCTTTGAGAATAACTGAGCCATCCTCGCCCCCCTTCTGGAGCTGGGGGGCAGCACTATGTGCCCCTGCCTGCTGCAGAGCTGGGTCCCCCCACAGCAGGGGCTTTCTCAAAGGGCTTCGATGGGACAGAGGGGCTGAGCCCCCCAAGAAGCACAAGGCTGTACATAGTGTAGAAACACTACTGTTTCCCTGAGACTCCCCATATTTAAAGGCAAGTGCATCACTGCGGGGCTGCCTGTGCCCCCCTATCATTGTGCAAATGCTGCTGCCCCTTACACCGCACGGGTCTGGTGTGGGGTGCGGAGCTCAGCTCCCGCTGCCCCTGCGCAGAGTTGCCCTGTACGTCCCCGATGGCTATTAAAGGATCCTTCTGCAGGGTCACGTGTCTCCCCCCATCTTTTGTCATCCTGCTATGGGGCTGGCCCCGCGACCCCTCTCCGGGCAAGCAGGGGAGATCTTCGGTTGGCGGGGGGACCCAGCCCTCTTTGTGGGCAGTGCGTGGAGGGTGTGCCCCGAGAGCGAGGGATTCCTGCCCTATCCCCGAGATGCGGCGGCCCGGCCGGGTGGTGAGCCGGAGCTGAGGCGTCAATCATTAACCGGGGCCGGCCGGGCGGTGCTGCAGTCCGACGGCGGAGGAGGGGAATCGGGTGTCTCCCCACGTTGGGCGGTAGGCTGCCAGGGCTGGGCCGCAGCTCCGGCGGCTCCAAGCCCTGCACGCCCTGCTGCCGCCGCATCCCCGCCGTTCCACCGGACCCGCCCCGCACGGCGGCCCAATGCCGCGCCCGCCGTCCGCACGCCGCTCCCGGTCCCGCTCCCGCCCCATGCCGCCCCCCCGGCCCCATGCCGCCTCTCTTTGCTCTCCGCACAGCGCATGCGCGCCGCGCCCTGCCCAACGCCGGACCGCGGCCCCCGCCCCGCCCGCGCTTTTTCCCCCCTTCCCCCTCTTTCAAACGCGGCTTCGCCGATTGGTTTCCTGCCCTGCCACTCTGCCACTCCACCAGCGGCCGTTGGTCGGCGCTGCGGGGGAGGTGGGCCCTACTCGACCCTATATAAGGGGCGGCGGAGAGCTGCGCTCCTTCTGCTGCGCCGCGCCCGCCGCACGGACGAGTGTTTGCTACCCTGCTCGTGTCTCGCTATGGCCAACCCTGTCGTCTTCTTCGACATCGCCGCCAATGGCGAGCCCCTGGGTCGCGTCACCTTCGAGGTGGGCGCGGGAGGAGACTGGGGAGGGCCGGGGGGGGCGCCGTTGCCATTTTTTTGCCGGGCGTGGGGGGCCGGCAAGCGCCGCGCGTGCGCGGCGGGGGCGCGTTGGTGTGGCCGCGGCGCCCCTTGCCCGGCGGGGCGAACAAAGGGCCCCGCAGCGTCACGCTCGGGGAGCTCGAGGAGCGGCGGGGCGATGCCAACCCAGGGCGCGCCATCGCCCGCGGGAGTCCTTACGCACCTGGTGCGGTACCGCTGGTTCCCCGTTACCGATGGCCTCGCTTACCGGCGTGTTCCCGCCGCGCCTCCGCTCCGCCCCGGGGGGGGGGGGGGGGGGGGGGGGGGGGGGGGGGGGCGCGGCAGTTCCTCCCCACTGCGGGTCGGGGCTTTGGCTGCTTCGCCGCCATTTTATCGCAGGGCCCCTGGAGCATCGGGATTAGCCGTATCGAACTCTCGGGCAATGTTGCCTGAGTCTGGGGATGCTGGCAGAGTACCCGGCAACCCGATCGCCGCGGGATTGTCGCTGGAGGGCAAAGTATTTGTCACCCCTCCCGGGGCGCAGAGCATCCCTGGCATGGCTGGGCCTGCTCCGGGCGCCGCGGCTGCCGCACATTCGGGGCCGCGCTCCCGCACGGGTGGCGCATCCAACCCAAAATCGTCCTGGAGCGTTGCGAGGCGGCGCGCGCGCCCCGCCCAGGAAGGCTTCAGGCACATTAATGTTTAATTTAATCCAGGCCAGCGGAACGAACGCTTCTCTGCCCCACTGGTGAGACGCGCGATGCCGCAGCTGTTAGTTCAGAGCTTGCAGATAACCCGTGTGAAGCGGGGAGGGATCTAGAGCTGCTGGCACGGCCGAGAAGCTGCCACCCAGAGGGGGTCCCTGGGCTGGAAGTGGCCTCAGGGAGTGGGAGGCAGTGGCCAGTCACCAGCCCAGATATGACAAATGTCTTTCCTGTCTTCACAGCTGTTCGCAGACAAGGTCCCGAAGACAGCAGGTTGGTAAAGTAACTTTGGCTCCACTGCAACTGCACCAAGCCCTAGTACTGTCCTGAACTCGTGAAAAATAAAGCTGTTTGTTTATGGTGGAGTTTTATTTCCTTTGCAGAAAACTTCCGTGCTCTGAGCACTGGTGAGAAGGGATTTGGCTACAAGGGGTCCTGCTTCCACAGAATCATTCCTGGGTTTATGTGCCAGGTGCGTGGTGCTCCTGCTGCAGCGGGTAGGTGGGTGGGTGAGGTGATCTGGTGGATTTTGGAGTTGGATGCTGGCAGATTCAGGGTGGGAGGTTGGTTCTGCCTCATGCCTGCATCCAGTTCTTCTGCACGCATGATCTGAAATGCTGCCTTTTCACAGGGTGGTGACTTCACGCGCCACAATGGCACTGGAGGCAAATCCATCTATGGGGAGAAGTTCCCAGATGAGAACTTCATCCTGAAGCATACGGGCCCTGGTATCCTGTCAATGGCCAATGCTGGCCCCAACACAAATGGCTCCCAGTTCTTCATCTGCACTGCCAAGACCGAGTGGTGAGTCATGGGCTGTGGGAGGAGAAGCTTGGGGATCTGCATCTGGCAGATGTTCTCTGTTGGGGGGCATCAGGGACCACTTGTGACTGGTGCTTCTCCGGCAGGTTGGATGGCAAGCATGTCGTCTTCGGCCGTGTCAAGGAGGGGATGAATGTGGTGGAGGCCATGGAGCGCTGTGGCTCCAAAGATGGCAAAACGAGCAAGAAGATCACCATCACTGACTGCGGACAGCTCTCGTAAACCCTTCTCTGACCAACTGACCATTCCTTGGGCAGCCTGGGTGCTACAGCCTGCTGCTCATCTGCTCCCACCCCAGTCCTGATGTACTGCTGCGTTTCTACTGGGTCACGGTCCCACTGGGCCGCAGTTACCTTCAAGTCTAAATAAAACGAGTTAAACTACATATACCATAGCAGTCGCTTTCTGTCCCCAAGCTGGGGAGGGCAGGGTTTGGTACTGGTGGGGGAGGAAAAAGGTGTTGAGGGGATAGGAGGACCCCTACCAGTCAGGTAGTTACACCAGGTCCCTAGTAGGATCCAGAGTGAAGAGATTAGGCTGGTTGGGCACTGAACTGATCCATGGGGGTCCTCAGTGCTTCAGATGGGGAGGGGTTCTGTTCTTTACCCTCTGCCCTGCTCTTGGAAGTATGGGAGGGGCAGTGATACCCACCTTGCAGTGCCCTGTGTGTGTGTTTCAACAGGTGACACTTGGCAGAGCTGGTGTGGCTGTCCTGGGAAGATGAGTATCCCAATGTTCCCAGTAAGGGAGAGCTGCAGCCTGCGATCTTCCTGTTAGGGCAACCTAGTTCAAAGGTGGTTCTCTTGTCATGGGTATCCCAGTGGTCCCTGTTGGCGGGTGCTGGTCCCAGCTTGGGGGTGCCCAGCTCTTAAAATTCCAGGTTTGCCACAGTTCCAGTTGGCAATGGGGTGACTGGTGTGCCCAGTTCAAGGGTGGGTGTCCAGCTCCAGGGTAATTCCAGGGCTTCCAGTTTAAAGGTGCCTGGATGGGATAAACTCCAGGACCCTTTGGGTCTAGCAAGGCAAGGTCTGGCCCCTTGCCCCTTTTTTCAGTGCACCTGCAGTACCTGAAAGGTGCTAAACTCCCATCTCCTACACCTAGAGCTGCACCGCCACAACCTACGTGTGGGCTCTGCTTTGGGTGACACCCTGGTGTCAGTGAGGTGACCCCACAGTGCTGGCAGTGAAGCCCACAGGGTCCAAGGGGAAGATGAAACTGGCAGCAGCTTCTGCCCCATCCCCCCCTGTCTGGGAGCCTCCAGGGTCAGGTGCCTCCAAAGAGTAGAGGAGATGTGAAGGGGGCTTTAGGTGATGCGCCAGAACAAGGCGGGGATTTTTTCTGTAAGGCATCAAGGCAGTGTAGGGGAAGATTTTCTGTGAGGCACCAGGCAGACCTACCCTTTTCCCTGTGGGGTCTGCGGTGCTGTCCCTCCATGGCCCTGTGTCCAGTGCCTCCCTCCAGCTCCTGCCTCAGCCCTGTGGTGCTCTGGGCCTTTGGCCTCCCTCAGGGCCTGGGCACCCCTCAAGGACCTTCTACACAGGCTGGCCTGGAGCACAGGGAAGGTTCCCCACAGCTCCTGCTCTTCACTGGCATTTCCCTCACTCTGGGAGCCCCCACAGGGGGAGGACACCCACAGGTTGCCCCACAACACTTCTCCGCACCTGGGGTACACCTCTGGCACAGCTGTGTCAGTGCTTCCTGGGAAGGGGCATGTGAATGTCATGGAGCTCTGCCTTCCCAGCAGCAAGACCAAGGTTAACCTCTGGCCCACAGCAGCGAGTCATGGCCATTGGATCCACCTTCAGGCCTGGTTCTTCTGCTCTTGCATTTTCTTCATGAGACAAACAGCTCTCCTTAGGATGGAGACTATAGTTGCCGCTCTGAAGGGAAAGAATCTTGAGCAGCAGTACTAAATGCATGAAAACCTGAGACTGGGAGAAAGTGCTGCAAAACATGCCCAGAAACTGAAGTTGTTTGGCCAAGGCCATAATATGAGCTTCAGCTTAAGCAGAGGTGAACACAGAGCAGTACCTCCTCCTCAGCCTGGGGCCCTCCTCAGCCTGCCTGGTCCCCAGTCTCATCCTCGCACCAGTGTGCCCAAGAACAGTATTTCATGTCCCACACACGCTGCTACTGTTACTCCCAGTATCTGCATCCCCCACCTCGCAGAAGAAATGGTGAGTTCCTGGGTTTGCTGCCTTTATAACCCAGATGACTGTGCTCCTGATCTGTGTTTATCATTCTGCCTTTATTCTGAAATCACTAATTGTGCCCTGAGGCTGTCCAAGACTGGGTTCTGTTTCTCTGGGCTGCAGTGCACATCTGATTGAGTTGGGCAGCTGTGGGGATCGGATGGAGGTACATGTGTTAGATGCCTCCTACCTAGGCTGGGAGGGGCCAGTTCCCTGGTGCTCTGTGGGGGATGGACTGGTTTTCCAGGCACAGGTAATGACTTCATTCGTGGGCCAGCTATTACAGGTGCTGCGGCAAGCAGCGCAGCTGTTCAGGAGCAAGGGATGGCTGCTGGTGTCAGAATGGTTTGCACCTTCTCCATCCTACCTTGAAGAAGGAAGGATGCCTGTTGATGACTGAGAGTCTATCTGGTCCATATGGATGAGAGCAAGCCATTCCTCCGGAATGCTGGGATGCTGAATTGCTGGAACTCCCAGGACAGTTTCTTCACAGCCATTACAAGGGAAAAAGAGATTGTCTTTGTACTCCTGAAACAGGTGAGCCACTTCACCATCAATGCTCCTCTGTCTCTCCAGATCATCACTGCCAATGAACGGGGAAATGACAACAGTATGCTCTGTATAGCACTCCTCCATGTGGATCATGTGCACTGAGCTTTGTCTGGATCTGTGGGTAACTGTGCATCATGAGGCTGACCCCTTGACACGTGTCTGGGGTCTTTGTTCAGCTTGATGAGAATTTAAAATGAGCACTGCCCCCCTGGTGGGTTATGACACCTGCCTTTCTTTCCCACTCCCCCCACCCTGGAACCCCCCAATATGCCCCAGGGACTCACAAATTCACCTGGGACTCCACAGATCTTGCAAGAACTCCCCATGGGAGTTCCCCAGGGACTCCCAAATCTGTTCTGGGAGCCCTTCCAAACACTTCTGGGACCTTTCCAAATCCACCCCAGGACTCCTGGTGTTCCCCACAATGCCCTTGAATGTCCCCAACCCCCCCCGGGATGCCTTGGTACCCTCCAACCACCTCTCAGGAGTCCCTCAAATCCATCTTGGAGCCCTCAACATCCACCAGGACCCCCCTCCAACCCCTGTCACCTTCCCATGCCCCCCAAATCAACCATGGAAAACCCAAATCCCCTAGGACACTGCACTCCTAGACCACCCCAAATCCACCCTGCACCCCACCAAATCAACCAACCTCGGGATCCACACAAAAAACCCCCTGGGACTCTCCAAATCCACTCAAGGACATCCTGACCCCTCAAATTCACCACAAGATCTCCCCCCAAATACCCTCTACTCCTGGGACCCCTCCAGCAGCCCCCAAATATAACCTGGAAACCTCTCCCTCTCAGGACTCCCCCAAACACCTACTGGGACCCTCCAAATTCCTCCAGACTGCCCTCCCCCCAATCCACTCTAGAACACCAAATTCCACCCACAGAATCTCCACAAACACTCTCTGGAACCCTCCAACCCCCTCCAGACCTCCTAAATCCACCTGAGTACACTCCAGAGTGACTAGGAACCCCACCTCCACGGGACCCTCCAACTCCCATTAGATGCTTCCTCACCACCCTCTGGATCCCCCCAATCCACCCCAACATGGACAAACATCTGCTAAGAAGCCCCTGGGACTGCCTAAATCCACCCTGGGACCCCCTCAACCCCTCCTGGGCCCCCCGGGGAGGACGCGGGGGGCGCCCCCCCCCCCCACGCACTGTTCCAGCCCCACTGTGTCCTTGCCTTCCCCCCACCACGTGGTGGCTTTGTCCTCCCTCAGTGTCCTTGTGTGCCTCCTGATGTCCTTGCGTCCACCCATCCCCCCAGAGGCCTCCCAGACTGGATGGCCCCTGTGCCACTTCCCTTGTGGTGGCACTGTCTCCCTGTCCCATTAGTGTCCCTAGAGGGTTGTCTGCATGCCCCCAGGGTGTCATTGTGTCTCCTTTCACCACAGTGGATGTCCCCAGGGGGGTGCCTTCCAAGTTCCCATGCCCAGGATATCCCCAAGACGTCACCCCTTGTCCCCCTACCTGGGGTGTTCACAAGGTGTCCTCGTCCCTCCCCAGGGTGTCCCCACAGTGTCCCCAGGGTGACAACCAGGGTGTTCCCATATCCCCAGCAAGTCCCCAAGGTCTCCCCATGGTGATGGCCCTAGACCAGGATGTCTCCATGTCTTCCCACATCCTGATGCCCCTTCCACATCCCCTATGCCCCCCCCCCCATCATTCCCACTCCTGTGCCTACCGTGATCCCCGATGTCTCCATGACCCCCATATCCCCCTCATGTCCCCATGGGCCCCGCATGTCCCACCCTGTCACCACATTCCCCATGTCCTCCTACACCCCCCAACATTCCCCATATTCCCCAATGTGTCCTCCTGTTCCCCTATGTCCCACTCTCCCTTCCCCTGTCACAGGTGCAGGAACTCTGCTTGCGCTTCACCCAGGGGCCCCTTACCATTGGTATGGCACTTCTGGTGCTGCAGGAGGTGAGGGCCAAGGGGCCAAGGGTGGTCTAAGGGGGATCCTCCTAATGGAGCTGTGGGTACTGGGGGGTGGGGATGTCCAGAGGGGCTCTGGCAGATCCTATGGGTTCTGGGGGCATCTCTAGGGGATTAAGAAAGTCTAGGAGGATCTCTGTGGGTGCTAAGGGGATGTTGTTGGGTCTAAGGGAGGGCCCATGGGGGCTGAGAGGTTTGTGGAGAGGGGTCTTGGAGGGGGTGAAGGTTTGTGGAGAGGGGTCTTATGGGGCATGAGGGGGGAGTCCATGGTCTCCATGGATGGGGGGCTAGCAGGAAGTGCTATGGGAGAGCTGCTTCTCCCAAGGGGAGGTCTGTCAGGGTATGGGGGAGGGTCATTTGATATTGGGGTCCGCTCCCCACTTCTAGGGGCACAGGGTGTTTGAGCTGCCTATGGTTGGACGTGAAAAGACCCTGTGCCCTGAGAGTGTGTTTGGGGGATTACTGCCCCTGGAAGATGCTGTGAAGGAGTCAGGGGAGGGGCTTCAGAGTGCAGGTGATAGACACATACCTGACTGCTGTGTCATCTTGTTCCCCAAGGACCTGCAGCTGGCTCGGCACCTGCAGGGGCTCTGGAGGGGAAGCATCTGATGGGGGACACCCCCGGGATCCCCACACCAAGACCCAACCCCTGGTACCCACCTACAGGGACCACCACCCTGGGGCTACCCTCCTGACACCTTCACATGCCTAATCTTATTGGGGACCCTGAGGGATTCCCATGTTGAGACATCCCTCCTTCTGCAATACCCCTCCTGAGGACCCCCACTGTGGGACCCCACCTCTGGAGTCCCCAAAAATTCCCACAGCTACACATCCCAGAGTGGGGGTCCCCTTCCTGCCTTCAGCACTCCTCAGATTATTGTGGGTCCTCACCTATAATCGTCCCAGGACCCACTCACTGGAGGGACATCACCCCCCAAGGGGACATCTCTACAACTCACACTCTGTTGGGGACCTCCCCCACTGCTGCTGGACCCCAATAAATGTCTCTGATCCTCAAATGCTGCTGCCAGAGTGAGAGAAATTGGGGGCAGGCACCCATGGAAGAGGCTCTGGGTGCAGGGACTTAATGGGTGGGGGGGTGGAAGCACCCCCAGGAGGGCTGTGGGGATTGGGATGGGGGACACCAGGGGAGGATAGAATTTGAGGGGTGAGGCACCCCCATGGTGGGTGGTTCTGGGGAAATTTCAGTCAGCAGCATTCACAGAGGGAGGGCTCAGGGGGCACCCCAAGGGGGAGGAATGAATGAATGCACCTGGGAAGTTGATGGAAAGAGTTCGGAGGTGCACCCCATGATTGCAGACCAGGCCCTGAGATGGTGGAGCTTTAAATGCCCCCGTAATAAGGTGGTGTTTGAGGGACAGGGCCTAAGGGGCTGCTTTTATAGTGGTGGGGTCATTTTGCGGGGTAAGGGTTTGCTTTATGGGAGGAATCAATGCATCAGGAGGCAGGGATTCTAGAGGCAGGGCCTATGGGCCCATTTTACAGAGGGTGAGGGAGCTGCCTGCAAGCGGGGGGAGCAGGAGTCCACTTTATGAAGACACCGCGACTGGTGAGGGACGGGGCTCAATGAGAGACGGGGCTTTGAGTCCCCTATATCTGGGCCGAGCCCCAGGGGGCGGGCTTTAATGGAGGCCCTTTTTATGGGGCAGGACATAGGCTTTTATACTTTTATACTTGCGGGGGGGGGGGGTGTTGTCGTGGTAGCGTATGTGTGTGTGCGCGCACGCCACCTGCAAGGGGCAGGACTTAAGGGGTGGGGCTCCATGGGGCGTGGTTTCGGGTGGCAATATAGAGGCTCTCCGGACGCCCCTCTCGGGCCATGGCGGTCGCGGTGTTGCTGCTGTGCCTGCTGCTGTCGCTGTCGCTGTCGCTGTCGGCGCTGCTGCGGCGGGGCGATGGGCGCGGCCCGCGCTGGGGGGCGCTGCACCTGTTGCACCCGCAGGGGGCGCTGCACCTGAGCCGCCTGGCGCGGCGGTACGGGCCCGTGCTGCGCCTGCGCATGGGGGGCTGCGGTGAGTTGGGGGGAGATACCCCAAAACAGACCTAGACCTCCACCGAACCTGCCCGGGGACCCCAGATCCCCCCACAAGCTTCCCTCTCCCTGGTCCTTAGAGACTCTCCGAGCCCCCAACTCTGTCCTTTCCCCCTGCTTGGGGATCTCCCCAAACTTCATAGCTCTCCTCAACTCCCCTCCCCCCCCCGACCCAGACCTTTCCTGGGGCCCTAACCACCCCGATGCTCCCCCCAAAATCCCACGCCAGGACTCTCCACTTGTCTGGAACCGCCCCCCCAGCCCCTCCTTTTCCCTCCAGACGTGCTAGTGCCGAGCTCGGTGGGAACCATCCGTGAGGCGTTGGTCCGGCACTGGGGGGACTGGCTGGGGCGTCCCACCAGTTACTTGGGTATGGGGGCAGGGGAGGCCGGAGTGGGGGCGGTGGTTGGAGCGGTTCCTGTGGGGTTTGGGGAGTTACTATGGAGTGTGTGTAGGGAAACCCTTTGGCAGATTTGAAGGGAGTCACTATGGGGTTTGTGGGATTCTCTGCAGGGCTTGGGGGAGCTGTGGGATGGAGGGTTCCTGTCGGGTTTGAGGGGGTTCCTATGAGATTGAAGGGGTGGTTATGGGATTTGGAGGGGTTCCCTATGGGGTTGGGGACATGGGGAAGGGGTGGTGGCAGTTCTGGAGGGGTGGGTTGCCTGTAGGGGCTAGGGCAGTCTCTGGAGGTCTCTCCCCCCCTCAGACAAACCCTTCAGCCTTCAGGGTTCCTAGTGGGATTAGGGGGGTCCTATGGAGGAGGTGGCTATGGGGTTAAAAGAGGCTTTGTGAGGTAGAGGGGCCCTGCAGAAAACCCCTGATGTGATGGAGGTGGGTCCCTAAAGGGGCTGGTGGGGTTTCTGGGGGTCCCTGACTCACCCTGCCCAACACCAGGGTCGCTGGTGTCAGGGGGGGGCCGAGACCTGGCACTGGGAGGCCCCTGCCCTGGCTGGCGGCGGCAGCGGGGTGCAGTGCGAGGGGCACTGGCACGGGCTGGGGGGCATCTCGGGCCCCTCCTTTGGCTGCAGGGCCAGGAGTTATGTGAGGTGAGACCCTGAAACTGACTTCTCCCCAAACATCCCCCTGCACCGTGACACCTCCAAAACTTATCCTCCTTGCATTCCAAAACAGATCCCCACACAGTATTGACTAGCAAAATCCTGCCCCATGCACCCCAAAACTGATACCTTAAACCCCACTCCCTTCACCCAAACCTCACCCATGCACCCTAAACATGCCCTCCACATCTGAAAACTGCCTGCCATTAACCCTGCCCCTTGCACTCAACCACCACTCTCTGCATCCCAAACCTGAACCCCAAACCCTGCACCCAACACCACACTCCCTTATCTCCCAGATCTGACCCACCCAAACCTCATTCTCTGCACCTCAAAAGGGCATTATCCCTGAGTCCCCAGAACTCCCTTAGAGCTCCCCATTTCTCTCCTGCAACACCCTAAACTACCACCGGGTGGGGCGGGTAGTTTTATTTCCTTGAGGGCTCCTGCTAACTTCCTCTTTTCCCCAGGAGCTGCGTTCCTATGGGGAGGCCCCTCTGGACCCCTTTGAGGTGTTCACCTTCCATACCTGCAGCACCATCGCACGCCTCCTCTTTGGGGACCTGGTAGGGATTTGGGGGGGGCCCAGGATGGAGACAGAGGTTTGGAGGAGGAGCTCAGTTTTTATGGGAGCCCAGAGGTTTGGGGAAGACCCAGGAGTTTGTGGAGGGAACATCCAGCTGTGTGGGGGAACTGAACAATTTACAGGTGGGTGGCAGGGGTTTGGGGGCACACAGGAGTTTGAGAGGACCCAGGTGTCAGAAATTGTGTTGGAGGTGTTCTGGGGGATTCAGAGAGAACTCAAGTACTGGACAGTACACAGGTGTGTCCTCCTCCAGGTGCCTCCTCCAGGGGAGCTCCGGGCCTTCTCCCGCTGCTTGGGGGAGCTGCTGCAGGTTTGGGGGTGCAGCAGTGTACGGGTGCTTGACCTGCTGCCTCTGCTGCGGGTAAGCCTGGCAGGTTCTTTTTGCTACATGAGAATCTATGGAGCCCTGTAGGGGCAATGAGGGAACTGTGGGAGGGCTACAGGGGGAATCTGGACTCTTGGGGGTGCTGTAGGACCCTGGGAAGGACTACAAGTCTTAGTGGGGTTATGTGGCCCATGGGATGAATATGGGGCTGCTGGGGTTATATGAGGTTGGGAGGGAGGTTCTAGGATCCATATGGGACTGGAAAAGGGTATGGGGGACTGACAGGGAGCTTAGAGGGTCAATAGGGGGCTTGGGTGGTCTCTATGGCACTGGGAAGGGACTGTATAACCCTAGGAGGGGAATTATGGGGTCTCTATGGGGCTGGACAGGGGTTATAGTGTCTTTATGAGGCTATAAGATCTGTATGGTCTGGGCCTGGGAGGGGAAGTTGTGGGGACTCTATAGGGCTAGAGTGGTCTGTATGAGGTAAAGTGTCTCTATGGAGCTGAGGGTGTCTATAGAATATTAGAGGGGTCTATATGGGCAAGGAGGGCACCTATTGGGTCTATATGGCCCAGGGGAGCAGCCATAGGGTTTCTCTGGGCCTCAAGAGACTTTGCAGCTTCTCTGGGGAAGGGGCTGTCTCTCTGAGATCAAGGGTTCCTTGGGGGTTGGGGGTCCCTATGGAGTCCCTATGCCCAGGCCCTGCCCAACCCGGGATTGCGGAAGCTGCTGCGGCTTGTCCAGCACCGTGACACCTTCGTGGAGGCCCAGATCCAGCGGCACCAGGTGGGGAGGCCTGGGGAGCTGGGGGGCAGCCAGGGCTCAGGAGCAGTCTGGTGGGCACAGAGGGTCAGGGGAGACTCAGGGGTTTGGAAAATACCTGGGGGTCTGGAAGGTAGAAACCAGGAGTTTGGGGGGGTACCCTGGGGCTTGGGGGGGGACCCACATGTTTTGGGGGAAACAGAGGTTTGGAGGACCCCAAGGGGGTGGGAGGACCTGGGTGTCTGGGGGGGATGTGGGGTTGGGGAGATGTAAAGGTTGGGGAGAAGTCAGGGGTTTGGGTGGACTTGGGGGTTTTGGAAGGGACTCCCATGTTTGGGGGCAGCCAGGGATCAGGAGAACCCCCCAACGTCTGTCATCCCTTTGACAGGCATGCCCCTCCCCTCCCCCAGACACAGTTTTGGGGGCGCTGCTGGGGCGTAATTCTGGGGCATGGGGGGGGGGCCTGAGCCCACCCCGGCTACACATGGCACTGGTCGACCTGTTCATTGGGGGCACCGAGACCACGGCGGCTGCTCTGGGCTGGGCTGTGGCCTTCTTGCTGCACCGCCCTGAGGTGAAACGCATGTCCGTCCATGTCTTCCTTGCAGCACTGGGAGGTCCTGTGTATCCCCAGGGTCCCATATCCCCACCCACATCCTATATGTGTCCTATATGTCCCTCATGTTCCCTTCTCCATGGGCTTCCTGCTGCTCTGCTCCTAGATGACATGTGTGGCACCATGTGTCCCCTGTATGGTCACTCCATGTGTGTCCCTGACTGTCCCATATGCCCACCGGTGTCCTACATGCCCTCCATGTCTTCCTCCCCGTGGCTGATACCATGCCCTTGCACCACCCTGAGGTGCCACATGCATGTCAGAGCCATGTCCAAGTCCCCATGCATGTTCTTGAAAGGGACTTGTGTCCCCACTTATGTTCCCCAGGAGGGTCCCATATCTCCCACCCATGTCCCATGAATCCCCTGTGGCCACTAGTGTCCCCCCACCCTGTCCTCAGGTGCCACATGGATGTCACAGACATAGCTGTGTCTGTGTCCCCATGTGGCTCCTTGGTTTGGGGTTTCCATGGAGAGGTGGCTCAGGGTCTGGTGATAGAGGGTCCCAAGGGAAATGTCTGGGGGCTCAGGGGTGTCCCCAAGGAGGAGGGAGGAACATGTTTGGGGTGGGAGGGTTGGGTCCCCGGGCAGGCTTGAGGGTTTGGAGGGATCTGGGGGTTCAATGGGTCCCCAAGGGAGAAGTTTGATTTTGGGAGGTTTGGGGTCCTGCGGGCAGGTTTGAGTTTGGGAGGGTCTGGGGAGTCCCTCTGTCATCCTCTTGCCACTATGTGCCCTCTGGGATGCACCCCCTCCCCTGACACCCCATGACAGACATGGCACACCTGTGTTCCACCTGGGCAGCTGCAGGCACAGCTGCGGGCGGAGCTGGAGGGGGTACAGGGACCCCCTGGGCCAGGGGATATGGGGCGTCTGCCCCTTCTTCAGGCCACCATCTGTGAGACCCTGCGGCTGCGGCCCCCTGCACCCCTGGCGCTGCCCCACTGCGCCCTCCGTCATACCAGGTACCAGAACAGATTAGTACAGGCCAGTGTGGGGGAGGGATGGTGGGAGGAGCTGCTATGAACCAGTCTGGGTGAGGGGGAACTGTGAGGAACCACTACAGATCAGTAAGGGACCACTTGGTATCATCAGTAGAGTCCAGAAGAACCCAGCAGAGCCCATTAGACCCCAGTGAGTCCCACTAAGACCCATCAGGTCCTAGTATGACCCCAATAAGACCCCAATATACCAGTAGGTGCCAGTAAATCCCAGGAGGGTCCAGTAGAAGTAGGCCCCAACAGGTCCTGGAATGACCCTAGTAGACCCTAACAGACACCCAGTAGATTCTAGGAGACCCCACAATAGCCACAGCAGAACCCAGAAGATCCCAGCAGGAGTTCCCAGTAAGTCTGAGTGTGGCCCCACTAAATCCCAGTAGACATCCAGTAGGCTCCAGAAAAGCTCACTATGGCTCCAGCAGTTCCCAGTGAGCCCCAGGAGACCTCAGCATACACCCAGTAGATACTAGAGAGCTCCAGTATGGCCCTAATAGACACCAATCGACACCCAATAGCTCCCAGCAGATCCCACCCAGTATGCCAGTAGACCAACAATAAATTCTAGTAGGTCCCAGTATGGCTCCAGTAGATTCCAGTATGGCATCAGGAAAGTCCAACAGGCACCCAATAGATCCCAGAAGACTCCAGAGTGCCAGTACCCAATAGATCCCCAGTAGACTCCAACAGACACTAAGTAACTCCCAGCAGCACCTGCCAGATCCCAGTATGGACCCTGTAGACCCAAAGAGGCATTCAGTAACACCCAGTAGTCTCCAGAGAGTCTCCAGTATGGCCCATGTAGCTTTCAGTAGTCCCCAGCAGACCCCAGTCCATCTCAGCGCCCCCTATCCCCTTCTAGTCTTGCGGGGCTCCCCGTGGTGGCTGGTACTGTCCTAGTCCCCAACCTGCTGGCAGCCCAACAGGACCCTGACATCTGGAAGCACCCCGAGGTCTTCCTGCCTGGTATGTGGGTATGCCTGCACTCTAAAGGTCCTACCCCCAAATTCCTGGGGGTCTCCTCAAACATCAAACTGGGTTCCCCAAACCTTGGGGTTTCCCCTGACTCCTTGGTGTCCTGGGAACACCACGGTGTCATGAGTGCCCTCCCGATGCCTGAAATCACCCCAAACCCACACTCCCTCCCCCAAACTTGTGGTTCTGCCCCCCATGCATCCCTCGATGTATCCCTGTGGTACATGTGGGTCCCTCTGTACCTCCCCTCTATTTCCCCCCCCTGCCCCATCCCCAAACCCCTGAGATTTCCCTCGGGTGTCTGAACCCTCCTCAAACATGTGAATCCCTTCTGACACCCAGGGGTCACTCCCAAGCTTCAGGGTCCCTCCAAGCCCCTGGGTCACCCCAAACCCCCTTCTGAACCCTGGGGTCCAACCAGGGGAATCCCCACGTTCCCTCCAAACTTGTGGGTCCACCCCAAAATCTTGGGTCCCCCCATCTCCCCGGCTCCCCCCGAAAGCCTGTGGGTTCCCCCATCCCCGTGGAGCCCCCTCAAACCTAAGCCATCGCCCCCCAGAGCGGTTCCTGGCCCCGGGCGCCCCCTCTCGGTCGCTGCTGCCGTTCGGCTGCGGGGCTCGATCGTGCCCGGGGGAGGGGCTGGCGCGGGCCGAGCTCTTCGTGTTCCTGGGGCTGATCCTGCGTGAATTCCGTCTGGAGCCGGGCCCGGGGGGACTGCCGGGGCTGAGGGGGACGCCGGGTACGGTGCTGCGCTGTCCCCCCTTTCGCCTGCGCATGGTGCCTTGCCAGCCCGCGGGCTCACCCTGACCACTTTATTACTTTTCCTGAACACTCTGTGACTCACCTGACTTTTTCTGACCCTTCCTGAATACACCTGACTTCACCTGACCCTATGTGACACTGGCTGAATTTGGCTGACGTTGATCCTCTGACTGATTCCACCGGACCTCGGCCTCACCCCTGCCAGCGCTATGCCTCACCTTGACACTGGCTGTGACCCCAGCTGTGACTTAACCTAACCCCATCTGACCCTGCTTAAATCCTGCGTGACTCCATCCCAACTCACCTGACCCTTACTGAGCATACCTGACTCCACCTGGTCCTACCTTGGCCCTGCCTGACCCCTGGGTGCACCCATTCAATACCCCCTGGGTCTCCCCCCGATGCCAGGGTCAATGCAGTAGGCATTTACCTCCTCCCAATAAAATGTATAATTTTGACTCCATCCCGCAAATTCCGCCTCTTCCTGGGGCCCTCAAAACCTCCGGAACCCCTGAAGTCCAGCCCTTCCCCAACCCTGAGTGGCTACACTCGGCACCCATCATAGCCGCAAGCCTCGAGACAGCACTAGAGGATACCAGTCTGGCTGATCTCCGCCTCCCCACTCCGCAAAGCCCCGCCCCGGAGAGACTGGGGTCCTGGTTGGGGGTCGCAGCCCTGCGAGGCGTGGCGGGCGTCCATCAAGCTCTGCGGGGCCCTGGGTCCTGCTGCTCCGCCTGGCAACAGGTGATTTGCAGCACGAAGCGTTCTGATTGGCCAAGGGCTGGTGTGCCTGGCAACTGAGATTTCTGATTGGCTTAGAGCTGTTGGGGGCGGGAGGGGAGTAAAGCGTCGTCCTCACAACAACACCCCGAGAGAGAGGAGTGGGCAGTTGGTGAGGGCTGGAGAGTTGAGTGCCCGCTCCGAACAACACTGTTGAGGAAGCGGCAGGCGAGGAGCCCTCTCCCCGACGCAAAAATACGAGGGAGAGAATGGCGAGGAGGAGCAAGGAAGGGATGAGATCCCCCGACTCGTCATGTCCAGATGGGAGGGGAGGGTTGGTCGGTGAGGAAAGGCAAGGGAAGGATAGGCAATGCAAGGAGCCAGCAATACAAGGCAAGGCAAACGTGGGGAAGGTAAGGCAAGGAAAGGGAAGAGTAAGAAACGCTAGGCAAGGGAGGGTTAAACAAGGCAAATCAGCAGAGGGGAAGGCAAGACAAGGGAAGGGAGGGGCAGGCAAGGGAAAGCAAGGCAAGGAGTCCAGGCAAGGCAAGGCGAGGTGTTATAAATGAGGAGACGTAGTCCTTTATTCTATATTCAAATTAAGCAATTTATTAATTTTATATTCAGCAAAAAACAGACAAGATAGCGCTGGGGTACATGGGGAGTCTGTGGTCCACCAACACATACAACAAATGTTATTTTTGCAGGTATTTATATATGTTCATGTTAGTAATCCCATCCAAGTTTCTGTTCTTCGTTGAGATGTTTAGTTTGCATTCTTCGTGGTGACATCTGGTTTCTGTTTTTCATTGTTTCTGGTGGTTGCTGGGGGAAGGTGGGGTTCTTCTTTTATTTTTGCTGATTTTTAGATTTCCAGGCAATTTTGCTTGCATAAGCAGTTTACATGTTTGCTCAAATTTCCACC
Organism: Tachycineta bicolor; assembly: GCA_025960845.1. NCBI lineage: Eukaryota > Metazoa > Chordata > Aves > Passeriformes > Hirundinidae > Tachycineta > Tachycineta bicolor. The sequence continues at coordinate 638,335 of JANEHK010000115.1, forward strand.
TGTTGTTTACTATATCTTGTCAGTTGTTTCCTCTCTTGGCTTTTCTGGCAGTTTCTTAAAACTCATCTTCCCACAGTACAATCTTATCAATATACATATTTTTATCTAACACAAATCATAGCTTAATTTCTCACAGCGGCAGTGGAAGGCAAGATAGGGAAAGGAAATGGAGGAGTAGGCTAGGTCAAGGCAGTGGAAAGCAAAGTTGACAGACCAAAGTGAGGGAGAAGGATAGAGACTAAAGCAACAGTTGCTAATGTACCTGTGTGTCAGCTGGGTGCAGGGACACAGAACACAGGGATAGACAGGTATGGGGACACACAGGATATGGGACATACAGAGGACATAGATGTACAAGATATGGGGGGCTGTCATAGGTTAGTACAGTTTAGTTTTTTAGCTATAGAAGAATGTAGAATAATTCTCCAGGTCAGGACCTGGGAATTGCTTTAGAAAAGACAGGGACCTATTTTTGAGGGTTAGTTGGAATATTGGCATCTGTTCTGGCCACTGAAAATTGTTGGCTACGACTTTGGGAAGTACCATATAAAACCCCTTGGTTTCTTGTAGGTGGCTCCTTTTCCTTCTTTCCTTTGGCCAGAGAGAGACAGGTAACATCGAGTTGGGCCTGCTGCTTCCCCCTTTTTGGGGGGAGCTGGCCTGAGGAATGGCTAGATTCCATCGGTTCCTGGTGGGGGGGGAAGGAGAGGTTGCTGCTTTACAACAGCTACTTTCTCTAAACTTCCCTAGAGCAGGGAGAGATCTCTGCCAGGCCCCCATAAGAGCTGTGGGCACTGTAATAAATCATCAAGCCAAATTCAGTAAATCAAAATTTAGAATTTTATTTTGAGACTTAAACACAGTCTCCAATAGCCACAATTAAAAGGGACAGCGTCGAATCCCGGGGTTTCAGCACTGGGTGAACACGGTAACAGACTCTGTCAATCTGTCACCCCCTCTGTTCACACGTTGGGTCCAATACTGCTGGTTTTTAGACAGTCTTCCGCTGAGAGTGGACCAAGACTGTCAGTCTCCCCCTCCATGGTAGCTTCATTAGATATTCATGTTCAGGTAGGGGCTCCGTTGAATGGTTTCTCAGGGTGGAACAATGCCATGATTGCTGCATCTGGAGGAGGTTTGGAAATGTTAAATCGGGCCAGAACAGATAAGATATCGATCTGATCTAATCATTCGATCTGCCCATCTCCCATTTTCCCCTCCTTGTGGTGCCTTTCTGTAGGTTTTGTCCTGAAGCGATTCCCAATTCCCGGCAGGAGTTCCTTCTTTCTCTTGACCCTCTTGTGTGTCCCTCTGTGCTGTTTAAATCTTAGTTAACCCTAAACATACCTTTAGGTTTACTGATCTCAACGTAGACTGAAAGCAGGTCAATTTTACATTTCATATTATTACAGTTCATTGTAGAGTAATTACACTTCACAACACGAATTAACTTTAGGTCATATATTGAGACATGACTTTAAAGAGTTAAGATTTTAGCTAAGGGTTAGAAGCAATTTATATTGATCAAGATGTAAGTTAGATGAGTAAATGGTAGGTTAATGATTATTAGATGCCCAAGCTAGAGCTAACTGTTATATTATGAGCTTATTTGTAGAAAAAGTGGAGTAAGTGAACTGTCATAAGAACAGATTGAAACCAGTAAGAACAATGGCCAGCACCTGGACTTAGTATCAATCAATCACAAAGCAGGGGACCTTGGACAGTGCCAGAGGGTCACAGAGACCTGATGAAGACTCTCCTGACTTCATCCTTTGAGACCACTGACCCATTTCGAGACCACCAACCCAATTCAAGAGAAGAACTGCGCACGCGTGAAGGACTAATAGCCTCATTTTAATACAGAGCGGGGATGGGAGGTCCTGGGGTTATGCACATGTATTGTATGTAAGATCTTGGAAAATAAATAGAGAGCAAAGAGCCTTGTTTGGGGCGGCCACGCCTTTCGGAGATGACTCCCGTGCCGCCCGCCGGTGAATAAATACACCACTTTCTAACTTTAATTAGTTAGAGGGTCTTTGTCCATGACTATATCGGTTTTCAATGACTCAATATCACAGGCACCATTTAGGCTGAGGCCACCCCGATTTACACTGAGGGGTGGGCTGAGAAGGCATTTATGATCCTGCCTGGCTTTTTTGTGATTCTGGACTGCCCAGGTGCTCTGATCTCTGATGTTTCTGTGTGAGCTCTTCCTCCCTCACCAGCGTAGCCTAGAACATCTAACACCAGGAGCTACAGAGGGAAAGACAAAGACTCTAGGCAGATTTAACCCTTTCCTAGCAACATGAAGCTTCCAGAGCTTGACCTTCTTTGAGAGAGTAAGAAAGGACAGAGTGAACATAAAGAAGAAAACAGCATGAAGTCAGTAGAGCAAGAGTAAAAAGACTATTGGGACAGAGGGTTGAAGAGTTGGTTGTTCTATTCTTACTTGAGCCATGGAAATGAACTCTATATTTAGATTATCCCTTTAAATCATGGGAAAGATATGCATTTGGGGAGATGATTGTTTTGATTTGTGTGTGGATTTGAGCAAAGGTGTTTGTGATGGACTAAGTAATATTAATCCTATAAAATGCTTGAACAGAGATAAAGATGAGAAGCTCTCTGCGCCAGTGAAGAAGTGAGAAGATATCTCTGTACCTTGAGATGAAGAATCCTTTGCTTTAGAGTTATTAATCTTTAAAAGGTGACACCCCAATATGCAAAAGTCTAAGACCCATGACCCATAAGCAGTTCGGGGACCTGCTAATAGGAGAAGTCACAAAGGCAAGTTTCTCCGGGCGGTTGTTTTTGTGACAGTTTAAAACCCACAAGAAAACTGTTCTAGGTTGTCAGTGGGATCCATGACTCTAAGAGAGACTCTTCCCCTAAAGAATTGATGAAAGACTATTGTCAGATAGTGAAATTGACTGAAAATTACAAGTTTTGTCTCTTAATGTCATTTTGTAGGAAAGTGAACAGTTTGAAAGGGGAGGGAAGAATGTTTCTGAAGTTTCATTATGTTTCAGTTTTTTTCCAACTTTATAGTACACTTATAGTAGTTTTCTGCTTAGATTGTGTCAATGAGAAATAGCATTTGGGCAGGAAAGTTGTAGTTGGGATCAAAGGCTGGAGTAAATCTGCTCCCTGGATGGACAAGTGTCTTGGTTTGAAAGACAGGTATCAGCTAGGAAGAGGCAGGGCCTCTCTAGGAATGGGGAATTCCAATCCCTTCCCTCCAAGTTATTAGAATTTAGAAGATTAAAGAGGCTTTTCAGTCAGAGCTATGAGGAAAGGACTAACAGTTCCTTACTAGTAAATATAACAGGACAAACAAACAACAAAAACTACAGGAATAATAATAATATACAGAATCAAGAACCTTGAGGGGCTTTGTTTCACAAAGCCCAGGGCAGTCTGATCTCTTGGGACCCCGAGAGCACCAAGCCGAAACAGTGGAAACTCTGGGGCTGCTGGCTGGAAATGGTGGGTTGTCCCCAGCAGACAGGGGGAATGTCCCAGCAGGCAAACTGAGCAGTGCTGAAGAAGCCACGACGGCTGGACAGGGGCTGACCCAACTCCAGCAGGGCAGGCGAGGAGCTCCGAATTCCTGGGTGCTCCAGCAGATGATGGATAGTGATAGAATTCCCAGGACCGGACCCTCCATTAACACTGGACTCTTCCTGCAGCCAGCAGTCTCCCGACTGTCCTCTCTGATGCCAAGTGCAGGAGGAGAGCACACTCAACTCCTGGAGCACTGAGCCTTTCCCTCCCCCAAACTTAAGTGATCTTCCCCCACCCTCGCCACTTCTTTTGTGTGGGTCAAGCACCCTCTAAGCATCAGTATTTAGTCTCTTAGCAACTTATGGGGGGGAAAAATTCTATAGGGAAAGAAAAAAACCCCAAACCTAACCCCCAACATTAATGTATTAAGATTTTTTACTTTAAAAGCAAACACTTGTAGTAGTTTTCTGCTTAGATTGTGTCTATGAGAAATAGCATTTGGGCAGGAAAGCTGTGGTTGGGATCAAAGGCTGGAGTAAATTTGCTCCCTGGATGGACAGGAAAAGACTGAGTAGCAGGCAAAGGGAGTATTTATAAGCTATATCAATATTTCAATTAAATTCTAGGTGGACCAGCAATGGGGATGTTCACGCTTGGTTTGGGTCTCTCAGGATTAGCCGTTAACAACCCAACCAAACCCCTGACCCCTCAAGGAATGTATCAAACACTTCAACAGAAACACAATGCAGTAGTGATTATGGAAAAAAAAGTTACTGATTTTCCTCACTAATTACAGACCTAGGACGCTGGGATTTTTGGAGGCAAAATCCCAGTTTTGGCCACAGGTCCCCCAGAAAGAAGATGGTTCCTTTCCTTGGAAAGAAAAGCCCAGCGATGTTTCAGAGGCAGACAAAGGACTGTTCAGGGGCAGAAAGATTCCTTTTCCACCTCAAGGTGAAGCAGCTCCAGATGTTACCAGCTGCTCTCAGAGGGTTACTGGGTTGCAACTGTGCAGGGAGCTGTTAGTCCAGAGAGGCTAACGGGGTGTCATGGGTTGGCACAGTTTAGTTTTTAGTTACGGAGGAAGGTGGAGTGTTACCCTGTCATGACCTTGTAAGGACAGGAGGACAGAGGACAGGGACCTATCAGAAACTAGGTTGGGATATTGGCATCTGCTTTGACCACTGAGAATGCTGAATGCAACTTTGGGAAGTACCCATATAAACCCTGATTTTGTTCAAGTTAGCCCTTTTCCTCCTGGCCAGCTGAACAGATAACATCAAGTCATGCTTGCTGCTGGGCCGGGCCCCCCCCCCCCCCCCCGCCCCCATTTTGGGGGAGGAGCTGGCCCAAGGCCTGGCCGGACTCCATCAGCTCCCAGCAGGGGAGGAGAGGCTGCAGCTTAACATCGACTACTTTGAAAACCTCCCTGGAGCCCCAGAGCAGGGCAGGATCTCTGCCGGGCACCTGATAACAGCTATGGGCCCGTTTGGGCCGAGGCTGCCCCAGCTGTCACCGAGGGGTGGGCAGAGCTCTCCCCCCCTCCTCCGGTGATTCCTAGACAGAGAGGAAAAGAATGGAGGGGGAAACTTGGCTGATCTGAGATGCAGCAGGGGAGAAACTGATGGTGGCAGAGGTCACATGGTCACTGCAGGCCTGGGCAGATTTAACCCTTTCTTGGCAAAATGAAGCTCCCAAGGTCTAACCCTTCCCTGAGAGATAAAAGAAAGAGACAGAGTGGATGTAGGAAAGACACCGCATGAAGTCAGTGGAGCAAGAGTGAAAGAAGTGATAAAGATTATTAGAAAGAGGGATTTGTAAGAGACAGTCCAAACACCCTTCATCTGCCTCACAACTGTCACCAAGGACAGAGACTGAAACCCTGAAACCCCAACGCTGGAGTTCTGGCCTGGCTGAGGTGGGATGCCCGCCGAGTTTCACCCGCAGGTGTGCGGTCACCAGACCAAAGACTGGTAAGCTTTTCCCATGGGAACCAGAGTGCAAGAACAATGGACTCGGGAAAGTTGGTGCTTTTTGTCTAAACCAGCAAGCGAGCCTGGACCAGCCTGGGCTGAAACGGGCCCAACGGCTCCACCTGTTCCCAGAGCAACAGACCCTCATCACAACCCCCTACCTTGTAGTCAGTTGCTTCTTGCTTTGAAAAGACTATAAAAAGGACCCCTTGAGCTAACCTCATTTCATGATCACCCTGCAGGAAGACACATCTATTGGCATTGCCACAAGGACTCTGTTCTTCTTTTTTGGTAGCTATAATCCCCACTCTCTCTGTCTCTCTCTTCCTCTCCGTCTATTGCATACCCTGATTGCACTCAATAAAAGTGCCTTGTTGTTAACTGTTGTTGTCCCCTGCTGTGTCTTTTGTGCTCTGAGATCATCAAACAAACCATCATGATTCCTGCCCTGTATTAGTAGATCATGACAGGATTGAGAATGTGGACATTTTTTGTTGCTGTGTCCGTCCTCGCGCTTGCAGCGCTCGCAGGCTAGCTCAGTTAGGCACTGCAGCAGCGTAGAAGGGTCGGGGCGGCACGTCGGACGAGCCACCTCCTCCCCCGTGGGATCTTAATTCCCCCGCAGCAGCAGCGAGTGGACCGATGTAGGACGCAACCGCGGTGGCCGAAGAAAGGGCGACTCCTCCAGGCAGGGCAAAACAGCATTTATTGCAGGGAGATAGAGCACGGAGCTCAGCACTCCCTGATCCCCTGCCCAGAAGAGCCAGGATCAAAGCTTATAAGTGCCGGGACAGGCATTTATAAACAGGGGAGGGCTGACAACGGGTCAGCCAACCAGGGAACACAGGGGTGGTAACAGGGGTGTCAACCTTGGAACCATTAACAAATCACAGGGGGGTAGGAGGGGATTCCCCGAGCACCAGCCTATCACTCGATGCCTCTCCTGGATCTTTCCAGAATCCAGGGAAGGATCTCCAAGTGACAGACAGGGCGACCACGAGGAGAGGGGGGGGCAAGCTGAGAGGGACAGGTGCAGGGAAGAAATGATTGACAGAAAACGTCTACTTATACAACTAACTCATAAGGGGGAAAACTATTACAAAACACAGGGGGGTACAAGGAACAAACCATTACAAAAAAGTCAATATAAATTACATTAAATAAATAAAAACAAAATGCACACCACCACAATTTTTAACCAGACTTCTCTAGGGTAGACTATGGAGAAATGGACTGCTTATTGTAACATCTTAACATTATTTGGGGGAATGCTGGTTCTAATCAAAGTTGGGGATTGATATGATTGAGATTTAAGTGGGAATCTTAAAGCCCCTTGCTCCTGGGGTAAAAGGAAGTCTCAGTCTTCGAGACAAAGATGATTTTACAGAGAAAGTGATTTGAAGTCCTCAGCTCCTGGAGTAAAAGGAGGTCTCTATTTTCTTTTGAGATAGAGACAATTTTAAAGGTAGAAGAAAATCCTTGTTTTATACTAGAGGGAGCATTCTTAAACAGTACCCCAGACACACTGAGAGGCCCATGAGTAGCCAGGGGAAAGGCTGCTAATGGGTGGAACTGCACAATCTGCAAAAACTCCAGGCAGTTGCAGATTTGTGACATTGGGTGCCTCAAGACTGTTTTTGTCTTGTGGCAAATGTCTCCATAGGGCTCTACAGAACTCCTTTCCTAAAGTGATGAAAGATTATGTTTCAATGGTGAAACTGACTGAAAATCACAAGTTTTATCTATGTTGTTTGTAAGAAATTTAACAGTTTGTAAGGGAAAGGACGAGTGTTTTGAAGTTTCATTTTAGTGGGGTTTGTTTTGTTTTGTTTTGTTTTTCCAACTTTTGTTTTCCATTCTTTTAATGTGTGTTAATAAAACTATTTGTTTATTTTTAAGCTTAAACCTGTTTTTCTTCTAATCTTCTCCCACAGAAAGAGAGTAAACACTAAGACCACTACACTAAATTTGGCAAACAATTTAGGAAATGTGAAACCACTGCATCAATTGATGTGTCTGCCCAGTTTTAACTAAAACCACTACAGGGGGCATCCTGAGTGTTCCTCCAGGAACAATGGTTGGAGGACTCAGCTGGGGCTGGGGAGCAGCTGGGTGCACCTGTGCACAGAGCATTTTTTCAAGAAAATGCTGAGGGAAAAGCCCCTGCGACAAGGGGCAGCACGTGAACATTGCAGGATATCTCCCAGACCAAAGCTGCCAAAAGCTAGCGTACTTAGAGCGCCACATGCCTCCTCCAAACTGACATAAGGAACCTGGGGGAATGAGTTTTCTTTTCCATTGTTATAAATGAAAAGCTAGACTTGCCAATACATCAAGCAATATAGCCAGTTTATTAATTTGTTTGTTAAAAGTGTGAGCTATCACAGCACTGGACACGTTGTGGAGTCTCTGCCCCAAGCAATGTGCAAATTTGGTTCTCGAGCAGTAGTCTCTAATACCATTCTAGGCACTTCATTTCCCTAAATTTTTAGTTATTTTCTACTTACTTTTCTTCATAATCAGCAGTTGTGGTTTTCAAAGATCTGTTGGGGAGGTGGTCCAAGATGGTCTTCTGATGTCTCTCCAGCCTCCTATTTTTCTTTGTTTAAAATATCTTTTTCCATTAGCATTATTTTTGGTTATACAGTTTACTTAAACAAGCATATATATTCTGTTAGTCAGCATACATTTTGCAAGTCTCCTAGCATGTCTCAATAAATGTCTTTTGTAGACCCCCCTTTCTCAGTTATCACAAAACCCAAAGTCAGCATGTTAAAAATGTCTTTATAGGAGCCTCTTCAGCTCATATTGGTTTTACTTTCCCTTGTTAAATGATTACAAATTCTTCCGTACTCAAAAAGACAATTTATAACTTGTACAAAAGATAGTTTAAAACTTATACTACAAAATAGTTTAAAGATTATATTAATTACTTGCAACCAATTGCAATTTTATTGTTAAAACAAACTGTTGGCTAAAAGCCTACTGTTTTATAGTTGCCTTATTAAACCCCACTTCCATGCCTTCCTTAGCTAATTTTTAGAACTCTTCTTTATAATAATCCCATGGTCTCTGTCCACATTGCTCACAAACACACATACATAGGTGGGTGTCATTTGATTGACATGAATCACAACCTGATTTCTCACACCATGGAAAAGGGCCACCATTAATGTTCAGGGGCCTGTGGCTGGGATGGGGCTTCTTCCTCCTAAAATTCGGAATGGTGCAGTATTTTCTCCCAGAGCAAAGCTGCCAAAACCTAGGACTCTGGTTGCCCTTGGATTGACAAACACCTCCTCCAAGCTGACATGAGGAACTTGAGGGTGTGAAGTGTTTTTCCCCTGAAAAAGGGCCACCATTCATTTCCAAAGTCTGTGGCTGGGAGTGGGCTTCTGTCTTCTAATATTAGGAAGGATGCAGGATTTCTCCCAGAGCAAAGCTGCCAAAACCTAGGACTCTGGCTGCCCTTGGAGTGCCATATGCCTTCTCCAAACTGATATCAAGAACCTAGGGGGCTGATTTTTGTTGGTATGGGAAAAAAATCAGGGTTTCCTAGTCACCATAGGTTTCTGGAGGATGCACATTCCTGAGTGCAGGCCAGATTGTGAGCCCTCTCTACCTGGTTACCCGCAAGAAGAATGATTTCCACTGGGGCCCTGAACAGCAACAAGCCTTTGCCCAGATCAAGCAGGAGATCACTCATGCAGTAGCCATTGTCCCAGTCAGGACGGGACCAGAGATGAGGAATGCGCTCTACTCTGCAGCCAGGAAGAGTAGAGCTGGAGCCTTTGGCAGAAGGTGCCTGGGGAGACTCAGGGCCAACCACTGGGATTCTGGAGCCGAAGCTACAGAGGATCTGAAGCCAACTACACTCCCACAGAGGAGGTAATCTTGACCACCTATAAAAGAATTCAAGCTGCCTTAGAGGTGATTGGCACAGGAGCACAACTCCTGCTGGCACCTCCAGTACCAGTGCTGGGGTGGATATTTAAAGCAAAGGTTCCCTCCATCCATCATGCCACCGATGCCACATGGAGCAAATGGATTGCCCTCATCACTTAGTGTGCCCGCACTGGAAACCCAAATCGCCCTGGGATTTTGGAGATAATTACAAACTGGTCAGAAGGTGAAAACTTTGGTCTCACGGATGAAGAGGAGCAGGAACAAGTGACATGTGCTGAAGAAGTTCCACTGTACAACAAACTACCAGCAGAAGAAACACGCTACACTCTTTTCACTTACAGCTCCTATTGCATCGTAGGAATGAACCAGAAGTGGAAAGCAGCTGTTTGGAGTCCCACAAGACAGGTTGCACAAGCCACTGAAGGAGAAGGTGGGTCAAGCCAACTTGCTGAACTCAAAGTTATTCAACTGGTCCTGGACATTGCTGAAAGAGAGAAGTGGCCAAAGCTGGAGGGTAGCCAGTACTCTGTGAGGTTGGCTGGACAGGTGGAAAAAGGCCAGCTGTCAGCGTAGGGGAAAGCCAGTCTGGGCTGCTGATGAATAGAAAGATGTTGGCACTTGGGTAGAGAAGCTACCTGTGAAAGTCCATCACGTAGGTGCTCATGTCCCCAAGAGTAGAGTTAATGAGAAGCACTGAAACAATGAGCAGGTAGATCAGGCTGCAAAGATAGAGGTATCAAAGACAGACTTAGATTAGACACATAAGGGAGAGTTGTTCCTAGCTGGTTGGGCCCATGATGCCTCAGGTCATCAGGGCAGAGATGCCACCTAGAAGTGGGCATGAGACCGAAGCCAGAATTTAATGATGGACAGGATTTCTAAGGTTAACCATGACTGTGTTCTGTGATCAAGCAGGCAAAGTGGGTGAAACCCCTATGGTATGACAGGTGGTGGCCCAAATAAAGGTACAGAGAAGCTGGGCAGATTGATTACATTACACTTCCCCAAAGAACAAACTGACAAACACACAAACCAAGAGCTAAAGACAGCGTTCTCCCTGCAAAATGAAGCTAGTTGCTCTTTACAGCTCTGCCGTGGAAATAGAGCAACTAGCTATCAGCGCCTGTGCTCTTGCTGCAGCAGACATGGAAATCACACACTGGATTTTCTGCTTTTCTGCAGTACTAGAAGTGGCAGGCAAGTTGCTGCACTAGCCTGTTTGCTTGCTGGAACACGTGAAAACCAACAAGGCATGTGAACCGATAAAAGTGAATGCACAGCGCACAGAGCAGTGCAGTGTTCTCTCTGCAAAATGAGGCTTGTCACTCTTTATAGCTCTGCCATGCAAATAGAGCAACAAGCTATCAGCGGCTATGCTCTTGCTGCTGTGGACATGGAAAACACACACTGGATCACCTGCATCTCCCCCCGTATTGAAAGTAGCAGGAAAGTTGCTGCACTACCATGTTTGCTTGCCAGAACTTGTGAAAACCAACAAGGCTTGTGAACCGAGCAAGCCGGTAGATGCAGCGCACAAAGCGAGTGCCTATCGCAGAGTTCTCTTGGTAAAACCAGTCTTGTTGCTCTTTACAGCATTGCTATGGAAATAGAACAACTAGCTCTCAGTATCTATGCTCTTGCTGCTGCAGACATGGAAAACAAACACTGGATCCCCTGCATCTCCTCCAGGACTGCAAGTAGGAGAAAAATTGCTGCATTAGCCTGTTTGCTTGCTGGAACAATTGAAAAGCCACAAGGCTTGTGTTACAGTGTATTAATTGGTTAATATTGTGTATCATTTGATTTGTAATGTTTCCCTGGTTTCCCGTGGAAACTGTATCATGTGGTTTGTCCGTGCTCGGCTGCGCCCATCCCCACACTGGAATGTAACCCGATTCTGTTCCACTCCCACTTTATCCCTGATTGGGCAGTGGCTTGTCCCTGCCTCTGGGCGCTGCCCCCTGGGGAAAAAGCCCCGGCATGGGCGGGGCCTCTGGGACTCTGGCTCCTGCATGGATGGGAAAGGAGCTAAAACTAGCTCCTGGGCAAATAAAGCAATATTTTTCTTCCCGGATAAAGAGCAGGCTCTTTCCTTTTGCCCTTGTTGGTTGTCTGGTCTCATAAAGAAACTCCACAATTGGTGCCCATTCTGTGGGGCTCGAAGCCACAAGGGTTTCCCAGAAAGCTGGAAGAACCTCTTGGGGAGCACATGGCCGAGGAATCTCACGCAGGTACATGAGTCACGAAACGTAGCCCACCCACACAGAGACACAGACCCATCAGGCTTGGCATTCACTGTGGAGTCTCTGAAACACAGGATTCTACAGGCCAGGGCTGCAGTTTTCTCCTTTGGACTCAAAAATCCCATTGGAGCGCTGCAAAGAAGCCCCTGACAGGCAAGCTGTTCCCAGAGAGAGTGGCCACATGTTGGTGGAAAACTAATCCTGGGATCAGAGACTGGAAGCTCTTTTTGCACCAAAAAGGGTCAGTCTTAGGCAAAAGGAGTGATTGGGAAAGAAAGGACGGGAACACTGGATTTTTGGTGAGTACCACTTTTGGTTTTCTAAGGGAAAATCTTTTTAAGAGGCAGTAATCCTCAGGGAAAAGGGGTTTTTCTCTTTCGGGGAAGGTTTTTGCTTTTAGAGTAAACCTTCAGTGTGCTTTAAGAGCATGATCCTTTCAGCAGCCGGGGGGTGGGGGGGGGGGGGGGCATGGAAAAGGTAAGTGTTTCCCCTTTTGGCTCTTTTTTTTTCTCTCCAGCGAGAGTTTTTTAACTTTCAGTTTCCCAGCCGCAGTTAAAGGAGACACAGAAACTCAAATCTGAGCCAAAAATGGGTGCTAGGATGTCTGTGTCTCAAAAGAGTCTATTATCAAATTTTAAGTGCCTCAGATGATGGGAAAACCCATTTTCCCAAGAAGAAATTAAAAAATTCCTTCAGTGGTTATTTTCTCGATTTCCAGATGTAGCATCTGAGCAAATAAGCTCCCCAGAATTTTGGGAAGCTGTTGCAAAAAAATTGTCTCAATCAAGCTCCCCTAATGATAAAGAAAAGGCAAATTTTGCTCTTTGGAGCTTGCAGATTTTATTTGAAATGCAAAAACAAAATTAAAAAAAAAAAAAAAAACAAAAAAAAACCACACAGTTCCTTGTGGATTTTCCCCAGTTTCCTCAGTTTCTCCCTATCCTTACCCCAAAATCCCTTCCCCAAAATCAGATATTCCTTGAGAAACCCCTAAGCTTTCCCCAAAACTCCCTTCTTCCCCAGTTTGTAAACCCTGGGTTTGGTTTACTTTTGCAGGCAGTTCAAGTGCACAAGTTCAAGTGCATCTTAGTGATCCCCAAGTTAGTCTTAGTTCAGAAGGGGGGGTCACAAGATGGAGGGGACTCCTTTGTTCCCCAAAATGGCCGAAGCCATGTGCTCTCGAGTCATGAGGAGCCTCTCTCTTTCTTTGTCCATCCTTCCCACCATCCCTTTTGCAATCCCTTCTTCTTCCCAGACCCTTCCCTCCCTTTGGTGCCGGCCCTGGCACTGTCCTCTCCTCTGACTCTGTCCCCTACCCTCAAACCTCCGCCCTCCGACTCTGCCCCATGTGCGTCAAGTCCCAGTTCCCATGCCCTAGAGGGAGGCTAGGGGAACTAGGAACCCGGAAGCAGGAAGTGATCCCGGCTTTTCTGCCACCCCTGTCACATACCGATGGCCAAAAAGGGGGATGCTGTCCACAGTAATTGGGACCCCTTTCCCCAACAAGCGAGTCAGGATTTATGCAAAGCTCAGGCCAAATTTGGACACAAAAGTGAATGCTTTTGCAGCCTTTTAAAAGCAAATTTATCAGGGGATCCTATTGTTCCCTTTGACCTCTGGCAGCTTTTTTCTTCCCTCCTTTCATCCACACAGTTTAGGCTTTGGGACTCCACATGGAAAAAAGATTAAGAGATTTACTTCTGGAGCTTTGGCAAAATCCTGAAATGGCTGTTGATAATAATAATTTTCCGATTCGATTAGAACATCTATGTGGTGATAGTGAATGGGTTTCAGCCTTCAAGCAGGCTCAAGAAATTCCTTTAGCTGTTTTAGAGAGCATTAAAGAGGCTGCTTTCAAAGCATTCTTTTCAATCCAGCCCGATGGATCCTTCCAACCCTACAGTAAAATAAAGCAGCTTCCATCAGAACCTTTTGTAACATTTGTGGAGTGATTAGCCCAAGCTATTGAGTTACAGGTTAGAAATGAAGGAGCCCAAGAACAGGTCCTGGAGGAGATGGCACTGACCAATGCAAACGAACAGTGCAAGGCAGCCATCCTCAGCCTGCCCTTGGAACCATTGCCAACCTTAGATGACATGCTCCACATATGTACCCAGAAGGTTCCCTTCATGACAGCTCACCTCAACCACAGTTCCAGAGATGCATTCAGACCACCGCAAAGAGCTGCCAAGGCAGATGCCATGCCCCCTGTGCCTGTGCCACAGCCAGCACCCAAGAGAAGAACGATGTGTCTCCTGTGCGATCAGGCTGGACATTGGGCATCCCAATGCCCTTTAAAGAAGCAATTCCTGGACTTTTGGGACAATGGGGGCAGGGAGTCTCAAGGGTCCAAAGGGAATTTTTCAAAAAACTAAAATCTCAGTGCCTACTTGCCCAGCATGCCGACATAAATAGGGCAAGTCCAAGGGGGGGGGGATAAAAATTAGAAAATCCAAATGTTAAATTAAATAATCCTGCTATAACTAGTTCTACCTTTCAGCAGAAGTCATCAGATATGACCCTTTCAGATCATGATGTGAGCAGACCCTGTCTAACCACAGAATGTCTCCAAAAGCCTTTTAGGTTGCAACTGACAGAGTCCTTGCACCTAAGTGACACAGACTGGCATTTAGGTTCCTTGGATCTACAAGTGCTACACATGTTGGCAGTAAGTATGTCATCCATGGGGGCACCAAATACACACCGAGAGAGATCGAGATCCTTCCGGGTTTCATCTCATCAAACCCTAAACAACTAGTTCTCTGGCTGCGTTGTGTCTGCCCACCTTTGTTTCTGCCTAAGGAGCAGATAAAAGTTCAGGCAATTCCAGCACCTGACCCATTCCCTGAGAAAGACATCACAAGGAACAAACACCTTGATGTTTGCCCCACATGAGTTATTGGGAGGGACAAACTCATAATAGGGTGTGAGGTCCGTCACAGTGGGGAAGTAATAATCCTCAAAGGAGTTTTGGACACAGGTGCGAATATAACGATTGTACCAGAAAGGATGTGGCCCTCACATTGGGGACTGCAAAATGTGGCCGGACACATAGAAGGTATAGGGGGAATGAAATGGGCAAAACAATCAAAAAGTGTTGTGCAAATTGAGGGGCCAAATGGACAATTAGCTACAATACGTCCATTTGTTTTAGATTATTCAGAGCCCTTGTGGGGGAGAGACCTGATGGCCCAGTGGGGGGGTCACAAATGGCATTCCAGATGCCCCCCTGGTTTTCCAGGCTGCGGCCACTGAAGAGCGCCCTACCCAAAAACTCAATTGGAAAACTGATTCACCAGTCTGGGTAGAGCAGTGGCCGCTCAGTAAAGAAAAAGTGAAGGCACTTCAGGAGCTAGTGGATGAACAGCTAGCTAAAGGCCACATTGTGGAAACCACATCTCCATGGAATTCCCCAGTCTTTGTTATCAAAAAGGCAAACAAAGGCAAGTGGCGGCTCCTCCATGATCTCCGTCAAATTAATAATGTCATTGAGGACATGGCTTCTCTCCAACCAGGGATGCCATCCCCAGCAATGCTCCCCAAAACTGGAATTTGGCAATTATTGATATCAAAGATTGTTTTTTCCAGATTCCTCTGCTCCCTGATGATGCCCCATATGTTTCGCCTTCTCAGTCCCTACCCTCAACCAAGAAGCCCCGAGGAAAAGATACCACTGGAAATTTCTTCCCCAAGGGATGAAAAACTTGACATCTGTTTGTCAGTGGTACCTCTCCTCCCTGCTGTCCCCAGTGCACACAGCTGCCGGAGAAGCCATCATCCTGCACTACATGGATGATGTGCTCGTGTGTGCCCCCAATGATGACTTACTGTCCCACGCGTTTGACCTGACAATTGATTCTTTGGTTGCTGCAGGGTTTGAGCTTCCGGAGGAAAAGATTCAAAGGATGCCGCCTTGGAATTACCTGGGTCTGGAGATTGGTAAGCCGACCATTGTGCCGCAAAAATTAGTTGTCAAGAATAACATCAAAACTTTAGCAGATGTCCAGCAGTTGTATAGGTCCTTAAATTGGGTAAGACCTTGGCTAGGTCTGACCACCGAAGACCTAGACCCCCTCCTTAATCTTTTAAAAGAGGGAGAGGAGCTAAGTTCTCCTAGGACCCTCACCCAAGAGGCAAGAGAAGCCCTAGAAAAGGTACAGGACTGTATGGCCACCAGACAGGCCAACAGGTGCAAATCAGACTTGCCATTTAAATTCATTATTTTAGGCAAATTGCCACACTTACACGGGATGATTTTTCAGTGGGAAAGAGTGGAAAAATCAAAAAAGGTCAAAGACTGTAGGCATCCTCTCTTAATCATAGAGTGGGTTTTCCTCAGTCACCACTGGTCCAAAAGAATGACCAGGCCACAGGAACTGGTAACAGTATTGATCCGGAAAGCCAGGACCCTGTCTTGGTTTGAAGAAAGACAGGTGTCTGCTAAGGAGAGGCAGGCCTCTCTAGGAAATGAGGAATTCAAATCCTTCCCTCCGTGTTATTATAATTTGGAAGATTAAAAAAGAAACTTTTCGGTCAGAGCTATGGGGAAGGAATAACAGTCCTTTACTAGTAAATATAACAGGACAGACAAACAACAACAGCACTTATAATAACAGTAAAACAGAACTAAGAACCCCGAGGGCAAACGCTGGGAGCTCTGGCGCTGATGGCTGGAAGCGATGGATTGTCCTCGGCAGGCAGGAGGTGTCCTGGCAGGCAAGGTGGGCAGTGCCGGAGAAGCCGCAGCGGCTGGTCTTGGGCTGACCTAGAATCCAGCAAGGCAGCGAAGAAACTCCGAATTCCTGGGCGCTCCAACAGATGATAGAATTCCCAGGACCCCAGGATCAGGCTCCTCCGCTAGCTGTGAACTTCAGGCAGCTCTCAGTCGTGCGACCTGCTCCCCCAGGAGAACCGAGAGCAATGAAGTCCTCTAACCTCTGCCCCCCAGGAGCCTCCTCTCTCTCTCAAAACCAAGTGATCAACCTCCTTTGTCCCGTTAAGCACCCTTAACTATCAGTACTTAAAGTCTCCTAGCAAGTCATGGCGGGGGGGCGGGGGGGGGTGGAATTCTACAGAAAAACTTAACCCTCAACACAGGGAAACAGAGGGTCCTTGTGATCTGATCACCTGGGGTCGTGGGTATGCCTGCATGTCCACTCCCTCAGGTCCCAAGTGGGTGCCAGCCAAGTGGGTGAAACCTTTCATCTCTAAACCCGCAAAGCCACTTGCAGAGGCCCCACAAGTGTCCAGTGCTGCCTGGAGGAGGAGAAAGCGCTGAACCTTCTCCTTCTAATTATCAATATCCCTTAACAGTGTTTGTCTAGACAGTTTGTTTGTACTAAAGGTCATTTTTCTTCTGCAGCTTTAAAGGTGCTCAAGGTCCGAACTCTGAGCATCTCCCACGGACTGAGCCTTCCTCCTTCTCAATTTAATAAGAAAGAGGGAGATGTTACAGTGTATTAATTTGGTTAATATTGTGTATCATTTGATTTGTAATGTTTCCCTGGTTTCTCATAGAAACTATATCATGTGGTTTGTCCGTGCTCGGCTCCGCCCATCCCCAAACAGGAATGTAACCCGATTCTGTTCCACTCCCACTTTATCCCTGATTGGGCAGTGGCTTGTCCCTGCCTCTGGGCGCTGCCCCCTGGGGAAAAAGCCCCGGCATGGGCGGGGCCTCTGGGACTGGCTCCTGCATGGATGGGAAAGGAGCTAAAACTAGCCCCTGGGCAAATAAAGCAATATTTCCCCCCTCAGACAAAGAGCAGGCTCTTTCCTTTTGCCATTGTTGGTTGTCTGGTCTCATAAAGAAACTCCACAGGCTTGTGAACCAAGCAAACTGACAAGCACAGCACACAGAGGGAGCAGGGAGCGCACAGTTCTCTCTGCAAAAAGAAGCTTGTCACTCTTGACAGCTCTGCCGTGGAAACAGAGCAAGTAACTATCTGTGCCTGTGCTTTTGCTGCTGAAGACACAGAAAACACACACTGGATCACCTGCAGCTCCTACAGGACTGCAAGTAGCCGGAAAGTTGCTGCACTAGCCTGTTTGCTTGCTGGAACAAGTGAAAACCAACAGGGCTTGTGCGGCAAGCAAAGCAGCAAGCACAGCACACAGAATGAGCGGCGAGCTCAGAGTTGTCTCTGCAAAATGAAGCTCATCACTCTTGTTAGGAAAATTCATCCACGAACACCAGAGGTTTATGTCCAAAAAGGAGGCAGAGGAGTTATTTTTCTTTATTCAAATAAAGAGAGAGACCATGGGAAATTTCCCCAGAGGTGTCTCAAATTTTCAGAGGACGATGCCTCCTTTTTATCCTAATTTCCTGGCCGCATTTCACTCTCTCTTTTTCAATTGCCTGAGGTACTTGAGAGCTACAGACTTCCTGAAATGCCTAAGAATTAAGCTTCCCCTTTTAATGTATAACTCCCTTAATTTTTAATTCTTACAGGATTTATGGGTTTCCCCCATTATTGCTTTCATCTTTCAATATTCAATTTCATTTACAAACAAATGTTTGTAAAGGCAAATTTCTTCTTTTTCATTCATCGATCAGTAGAATCCTTCCCATTGTTTATTTTATCTCTCAGTGCTAGTCTTATCTACCAGCAGAGCCAGAACTCATTTGGAAAGACAAATCTTGTCATTCCTCTCTCTCGACAGCTCTGCTGGGGAAATAGAGCAACTAGCTATCAGCACCTTTGCTCCTGCTGCTGCAGACATGGAAAACACACACCGGATCACCTGCAGCTCCTCCAGTGCTGGAAGTAGCAGGCAAGTTGCTGCACTAGCCTTTTTGCTTGCTGGAACAAGTGAAAACCAACAGGGCTTGTGAGGTGAGCAAAGCAGCAAGCAGAGCACACCGAGTGAGCAGCAAACACAGAGTTCTCTCTTCAAAACAAAGCTTGTTGCTCTTAACAGCTCTGCTGTGGAAAGAGAGCAACTAGCTATCAGTGCCTGTGCTCTTGCTGCTGCAGACATGGAAAACTCACACTATATGTCTTGGTTTGAAAGACAGGTGACTTATTAAAGAAATATGGGTATTGATCTAGTATCAATACCCAACTGTGACAGACAAAAACTCTCTAACAATTTAAATTTTGAAAGTGTATGTTTATTATGGCCGGGCAGCACACAGGATAGTTCCCTAATATGCACTGCGAAATTCACAGGTAATTAAAAAGCCTTTTATTTACAAAAATGTTGAATACTCAAAATACAAATGCATATTCATACCCCTGTCACCTCCCATTCCTTGCTTCGTATGCTAATTGGCAGAAAGGCTATTAAGCACACATACTTTTTTTCCTAAAATGAGTCGGGGGTCAGTTCTGGGGAGAGGTCACCCAAAATGAGGAAGTAAGATGAGTCTTCCTCGTCCTGACCTTTCTACCTTTTCAATGCATTCGTGACAAATGAATCCTTGGTAGAACTTATAGTGTCCTGTGTTCAATTGAGACAGAGAAAATAAAGCAAGGGTACCTGGCAAGAGCACACTAACTTTTCTTTAAAAACACCAGCCTGTCACATATTAGTTTCAAGTCCCCCCAGCAGATCAATCTTCTCTCTATGGCCCCAGTGGGACTTCCAAATTCCTCCTTTTGGGCTCTGGTCACCGTCATGCCCAACTGGTACTGATTATTTACACATTCTTTGGGCCCCAAAACAGGTAACATGATATAGGAGATGGCCAAAAGGACAGAAGAGCATGCGCAAGGAGACAAGTTGAAAAGTTCAGCTCAGAGGATGACTATGTGCTTCATCCCCAAAGACCCCCGACGACCACCGGAGTGATCAATAAGGAGCAGTGCGCAGCCTCAAATAGGCATGGAACTAATTTTAATACGAAGCGGGGACAGGCGGGGTTAGGAAATGAATATGTATTAGGCGTATCGTATAACCCAAGTTTGTAAAGATAAAAAGGGAGAAACAAAGCTCCCAGGTGTGCGTGTCTTTGAGGAGTTATACCCATGCACCTCAGTGCTGAATAAATTCATACCTACTCTCATAACCACTCTGTGAGTTATAGAGTCTTCTCTCCGCACATCACAATGGGTCCTTTAAGCAGGAAATCTGCAGCTATCTTATGTCCTATTTACCACATTTTGTTTTTTGTTACAAGCACAGCTACATAAACATAAGGCTGACAAGCAACAAGTTACTAAATCTGGAATAGCTTATCTAAGATCCGGCTTCTGTTAACTGTGAACAAAGCCTATCTATCTACTTCAGCTATTTCAGCAACTTATTATCTTAACTTTCCTAAAATCTCTAATTCTTCAAATTTAATGTCTCACAGATATCTGCTAGGAAGGTGTGAGGCCTCTCTAGGAATGGGGAATTCCAATCCCCTCCCTCTAAGGCATTAGTATTTAGAAAATTAGTGGGGTTTTTCAAGCAGACCTATGAGGAAAGGAATAACAGCTCTTTACTAGTAAGTATAACAAGGCAAACAAACAACAACCACTACAGCATTAATAATAAACAGAACCAGAAACCTCGAGGGGCTTTGTTTCACAATGCTCAGGGCAGTCTGATCTCTTGGGACTCTTAGAGCATCAGCTGGAGTAGTAGAAACTCCCTGGCTGGTGTTTGGAAAGGCAGGATTTCCCCGGCAGGCAAGGGGTATGTCCTGGCAGGCTGGGGGTGGGGGGCTGGGGGGGGGCGGGGTGGGCTACAGCATAGCAAATAGAGCAGTGCTGGAGAAGCCGCAAAGGCCAGAGAGGGCTGGCCCAGCTCCAGAATGGCAGATGGAGGAGCTCAGAATTCCTGGGCACACACAAAGATGGTAGATTTCCCAGGACCGAACTTTCTGCCGTCAGTGGATTCCTCTCGCAGCAAGCAGCAGCCTGGCCGTCCACTCTGATGCCCAGAGCAAGAAGAACCCCCAGCTCCCTCAGCCCTGTCCTTTTCCTGCCACAAAACTCTGTGATCTTCCCCCTCCCGACATTCAGCCACCTCCTTTGTGTTGGTCAAGCACCCGCTAAGAACCAGTACTTTGTCACTTAGCAACTTTTGGGGAAAAACTCTGTAAGAAAAAAAAAAGAACAAACCTAACCCCTAACACTGGATCATCTGTGTTATAAATAAGTTCTATTCAAATGATCTATGTTACTTAACTGTTAAGTAATTCCATTAAGATTGTTAATGCAAGTTTTGTTTAAAGAATTTGCCTTATTCCTGTTTTAATATAGATTAATCACTTTATTTACTTGTTTGCTAATTAAGAATTCACCTTTTTACCTGTATCTCTGCTCCCATTCATCAGATAGTGGTTGAATATGCAAATAAAAAGAACACTGGAATTCTGTGAATGTCTCAAGAACGAGAGACTCTAAAAAGCAGGGAACCAAAGTAGAATCCAGGACTGAAGTTGCACTTTAGACTAGTGCAAGAGGTACAGGGGTCCGCCGAAGCAGCTTTATTTAGTTGCCGTGACCTGAGAGGGATGACCCCCATCGCTGGATGACCCCTTGACTTATTAAAGAAATATGGGTATTGATCTAGTATCGATACCCAACTGTGACAGACAAAAACTCTCTAACAGTTTTAAGTTAGAAACTGTATGTTTATTACGGCTAGGCAGCACGCGGGATATTTCCCTAATTTGCACTGCAAATTTCACAGGTAATTACAAAGTCTTTTATTTACAAAAGTGTTGAATATCCAAAATACAAATCCATATTCATACCCCTGTCACTTCCCATTCCTTGCTTCGTATGCTAATTGGCAAAAAGGCTATTAAGCATGTGTACTTTGTTTCTTAAAATGAGTTGGGGGTCTATTCTGGGGAGGGGTCACCCAAAATGAGGAAGTAAGATGAGTCTTCCTCGTCCTGACCTTTCTACCTTTTCAATGCATTCATGACAAATGGATCCTTGGTAGAACTTACAGGTTCCTGTGTTCAATGGGTCCTTTAAGCAGGAAATCTGCAGCTATCTTATGTCCTATTTACCACATTTTGTTTTTCGTTACAAGCAGAGCTACATAAACATAAAGCTGACAAGAAATGAGTTACAAGATCCGGGGTAGCTTATCTAGGATCCGGCTTCTGTTAACTGCTAACAAAGATTACCTGTCTACTTCAGCTAATTCAGCAACTTATTATCTTAACTTTCCTAAAAATCCTTAGTTCCTCAAAATGAACGTCTCACCCTCATCAGCAAAGCGAAAGGGACTCCCCGGCAACGGGAAAAAGCCCGCTAGGGGAGTGGGAGTCCCCAGCTTTGCTGTGAAGTGGAACTGTGTGTACCTCCTCCTCCACGTTGCCAAGGGAGCAAGCAAGCTCTCCCTCAGAGCCAAGCTTGATAATAAAGAAACATACAAAAAGGCAAGTCTCCGACTCTCTTTTTTCCAGAACAACCTGCATCTCCTCCAGTACTGGAAGTATCAAGGAAAGTTGCTGCACTAGCCTGTTTGTTTACTGAAACAAGTGAAAATGAACAAGGCTCTCTTTGTCTCATGCCTGGTGATAAGGCACTTTGCGGAAGCACGCCACAACACTTGTGGTCCTAGGGTCCTAAGCGGTTGCCACTGGTCAGTGTAAAAAGGAGTGAAGTGGGCTTCACATGCAGTCTGGGATTCCTTTATTAACGTCACAAAACTCAAATACAGTGCAGAGGTGAAGACAGGGGACAAACTTGTACCATGGGTTTTAAGGGACAGAAGCAGGGTGGAGTTTTGGGGTCAAATGGCCAATAGGGAGAAGACCAAGGAGGGACACAAGGGGAAGTTTACAAAACATAAACCCAGTGGGATGGCTAATGTGATGAGATTTATATAAGCAGACCAATGGAGCCTCGAGGAATAGGGGATTCCCCAAGGGGAATGGCAGGGGCTGGCACCAGAATGATTGACAGAGAACATTCAGGAATAGGGGTAGGTATCAGAGAAGACAGACAACCCAGGCTAAACTACCACCTTGGGGGAAAAAGGTATAAACCATAGGGTATTAAAACACAAAATTACATACAGCAACATATCCCCCTTTTCTGTTAAGAAAAGAGAGAGGGAGAGTTCAGGAAAATGCATGAGAAGAGTAACTGAGGTCGGATTACATAGAAAGGTTATGCTAGATTACAGGGGGATTCTTAGAGACGTAATTTTAAGCAGTCAATATGAGCCCAAATTTTAACTAAGCTTAGAAGAATTATAGTTTTAAAAGTCTCTTTGGGCAGTTCCTTTTCTTTCCTTTCTGTGGTCTTTTATTTTCTTCTATTTAACTGGATACTGAAGAACACCTCATTGGGACTTCTCAATCAAAAGATGCAGCACATACTGCAATTGTTGGTTAATAATACTTTGACTTAGGTTGTTGCCTCATCTATCTTTGCTGCCTTTCTTTGTGTAACACAGAACTCAATTTACAGGTTAAATTACTTTAAGACTTATATGAAATATGATCTGGGTGAATACCACATACAAGAAATTTGTATTGACATATTTATGGGATAAAAGGCACAAACAAGCAAGCTAAAACCTAAAACAAACTTGAATTCATAACAGAAGGGAGAGGTATTTCCTTGCCATATCATCAATGCAAAAGCTGTTAAACTGAAGAGAAATTGAAGTAGTTTCTTTTTGCTGAACACTTAAGGGAAATTTGTCACCACCAATAAATCCTTAATTAACAAGATAAATGAATGCTGAAGCAATAGCTCTTTTCTAACTTTAACTTTTTTTTTCTCTGAGTAGCCACAACTATCTTATTAATGACTGAACAGGAAAAACCTTCATTCTAAAGCAAATGATTTCCAGAAATAGACCTTAAAGGTGTGATGCAAAATAGAATTAGAAATATGGAGTAATGGGAAACTTTTAGTGGAACAAATGAAAGAGTACTAGCAAGTGATAAAAGGATCCTCAGGACTACCCTCATAAACAGCAAAACATTATGAACATTATAACAATAATCTTAAAACCATAAACAAAACTTGTAACAACAGTTTTAAAAGGAAAGTCTTCCTGCTGAACTAGCTCTCCTGAATCAGGGCAGCTCTGCAACTCTGGCAATCTTGTTCCACTTGTGTGATCGGGATACGCAAAGCAATCACACGGAGACGAGAGATTTTGCAGGGCAGAGAGTTCTTCCGAGAGCCTAAGGCTGAGCCAAGGCCAAGAGCCCTTCTGCCTGTTTATTTCTTACTTTTTATACATTTGTGGGTCTGGCTGTGGATTGGCTTCTGGAGTTTTCACCTCCCAGCCAAATGGCTAGAATAACTGTCAGTTACAATTGTTTTCAGGTTAGAAATATGCAAAAAAAGGACAGAGAATGAAAAACAAAGGATTTGTTTATGTTACATGTGTGAGAAAGGCAGAAATTGCTCCTAATATTGTACAGTAGCTAAACAGTAGCTAAAAAGTCTGACTCCATTTTATGAACAATCAAAAGGCTTTAAAAAACTCAGAAAAAACCAGGGTAACACACTTGGATCTCTATCTTCTCTTTTTTTGCTCATCCACCGCTTGAAAATCTTTGTGGAAACTTTTTCACTTGATGACTGTGCCTCAAACAGCTCTGCCTCCCTGCAGTCACACTGATCTCGCCTGGTGCTAGAGTACTCTTTGTCTTTTCTTGCAGTCTCTCTCTATAATACAAATCTTATAATCTAGATTATTTTTTTGCACAAATTAAGGTCCTTAGTATATGTTCCAAAATTCGCCTTAACCTAAATTAAACCCAATGTCTAAATATTATGAATCACATCCTTCTGCAGAGCCCCTTGCAAAAGGACATTAACAAAGGCATAAAAGAACATGTTACAAAATCTATTTCTTACTAAATAATAAAAGAGAATTTTACTCCAATTAAGATATATTAAAAGACTACTTTAAACATTCTGCTTTAAATCAATAGAATTCCAATAAATTACCACTTTATAAAATAAACTTGCATTACTTAGAATAAATGGCACAAAAGGAAAAAACTAAGGAAAGGTTGAAACCCACTCAGATAACTTTCAGAACTACTTGGGCACCTGGCTTTGCATTACACCTGGTGTTTTTTGTTTATTTGCTTATTTGCTTGTTTGTTTGTTTGTTTGTTTGTTTTGTGTGTGGAGGGAGTTGTTTTGTGTTGTGTTTTGTTCTTCTTGTTGTTGTTGTTGTTGTTGTTGTTGTTGTTGTTGTTGTTGTTGTTGTTGTTGTTGTTTTTCCCCCCAGCTATTATTAAAAGGTCCCCTGCTGTCACCTATGACTGAGGTGACAGAGAACTTCTAATGAATGTGTGCCCAGTAAAAGCTATATTTTGTCTGGACACAGACTAAACAACTGCATTGATTTGGGCTAGGGTTAGCAATGTTACATGCTCCATGCTCATTGCAAGTTATCAGGTGTCTCAAAGAAAAGGATGGGGTGCAGATGTCACTGTTGTAGCGGTGTGGCACAAAGCAGCAGCGTCTGACTTATTAAAGAAATATGGGTTTTGATGGGTATTGATGGGTATTGATCTAGTACCGATACCCAACTGTAATGGACTCTCAAACAGTTTAAAGTTAGAAAGTATATATTTATTACCGCCGGGCAGCACACAGGATAGTTCCCTAATATGCACTGCGAAATTCACAGGTAATTATAAAGCCTTTTATTTACAAAAATGTTGAATACCCCAAATACAAATCCATATTCATACCCCTGTCACTTCCCATTCCTTGCTTCGTATGCTAATTGGCAGAAAGGCTATTAAGCACACATACTTTGTTTCCTAAAATGAGTCGGGGGTCAGTTCTGGGGAGGGGTCACCCAAAATGAGGAAGTAAGATGAGTCTTCCTCGTCCTGACCTTTCTACCTTTTCAATGCATTCGTGACAAATGAATCCTTGGTAGAACTTATAGTTTCCTGTGTTCAATGGGTCCTTTAAGCAGGAAATCTGCAGCTATCTTATGTCCTATTTACCACATTTTGTTTTTCGTTACAAGCAGAGCTACATAAACATAAAGCTGACAAGCAATGAGTTACTAAATCCGGGATAGCTTAACTAAGATCCGGCTTCTGTTAACTGTGAACAAAGCTTACCTATCTACTTCAGCTATTTCAGCAACTTATTATCTTAACTTTCCTAAAATCCCTAATTCTTCAAATTTAATGTCTCGCGTCTGCAAGGAGACCTCCAATTCCGTCACTCCCGGGTGAGAAGAGACTTACTACCGAACAGCCAATGCCTCCCGAGGCAAAGCTGGTGGAATCAGAGGCGGGAAAAAGGACAGGACGAGAGGGAAAAGTGCAAGAAAACAAGTTCCAAAAGGCTCCAGCCATAGACATATTGGAGTGCTGATACACAACCGTTATCTCTCCTGGAGTCCTCACAGCTGGCCAGCAGGGGCCCTGGGTGACGTGGCCCAACGTCTCCCCAGGCGAAGGACTGGGAAGGGTTTGGGGGAGTCTGAAGGAAGGAGGTTGTGGAAGGCCTCATAGGGGTCGATAAAATAACTGCGGGAGGGAAGACCAAACTCCGTGTTGGATTCCAGGGCATTCCTTTGGCTGCCCTGGAGGGTCAGAGACCTTGACAGGGGGGTCTGGGATCCTGGCCCAGAGGGACATTGGCTTTGATCTCAGTCCATGGGAAAGGCTTCCTGCACTGCGGGAAGGATTGCAAGGCACAAGAGTGTGAAAGATAGTAGTTTAGCTTATCACAGGGTGAGAAAACTGTAGGTTTGGGTTTTTAGTATTGAAGTGAATGGGAGCAAGAGGAGGATTTGGGGCGTTGTCTCCTGCTTCTTCTTTCTTCTTCCCTCACTCCATTTTCTGCAGTGATGGTGGCACAAAGTAGTTTAAAGAGACTGGGTCAAAGTAGGGATGACCTGTTTAGTATAAGTGATAGATATCGGCAAATAATGATAAATAAAGAACACGTAGCAATTAATATAAAAGATAGCTACAGCCCAGTCCGGGAGGAGTCAAGGAGTTACCAGATGCTCGGGCAGCTGCACAGATCTTTGTTGGGCACTGAGAAAATTGTAAGATAAGAAACAATTAACAAAGCATGCAACCTTGGAAAATCAGAACCTGAAGACTCTGTCTTTTCTTGTGTCTGGCTCAGAGCTTTGCTTGGCGCGGTGCCGGCTCCGCCTGCGGACCCCGGCCGTCACTGGCGCTGCTGATGGTCCCTGCGGTGCCTGTCGCTCATGCTCCGACACGTGGTCCTAGCCCATGCGCTGCCCGCCACTTCACCAGCCCCACAGCCTTGCTGCTCACACGGCAGTCCTGCCCCACGCCACGAAACCGCCCCATTGCTGCACATACCGGCTTCTCTCTGCCCATGCCGGCAGCTTTCCCCATATAAACTTAAAAAATAACTTTAAAAACTTATAAACACTTTGCTGGCTCTTTGAAGATGTTAATCCCATGCCCCTCATTCCCAAGTGGCTCCCTAACAGTCATGGTGACTTATTAAAGAAATATGTGTATTGATCTAGTTGATGTGCAGAGAGAGGACTCTATAACTCACAGAGTAGTTATGAGAGTAGGTATGAATTTATTCAGCGCTGAGGTGCTTGGGGATAACTCCTCAAAGACACGCACACCTGGGAGCTTTGTTTCTACCTTTTTAGCTCTACAAACTAGGGTTATATGATACGCCTAATACATACTAATTTTCTAACCCTGCCTGTCCCCGCTTCATATTAAAATTAGTTTCACGCCTATTTGCGGCTGCGCACTGCTCCTTGTTAATCACTCTGGTGGTCATCTGGGGGGTCTTTGGGGACGAAGCACATAGTCATCTTCTGAGTTGAACTTTTCACCTCGTTTCCTTGTGCATGCTCTTTTGTCCTTTTGGCCATCTTCCAAACTTTTTTTTCAACTGATATTGTGTTTCTTGGTTTTGAGGCCTGAAGAATGAGAGGATAATCAGTACCAGGTGAGGATAACAGTGACAAGAGCCCCCAAGAAGGAATTTAGGAGACCCACTGGAGCCAGAGAGAGAAGATTGATCTGCTGGGGCATTTTGAAACTAATATGTAACAGACCAGTGCTTTTATGAAGCAATTCTCTGTTAATACAGTGTGTTCTTGGCCGAATGCCAGGCACCCTTGCTTTATTTTCTCTGTCTCAGTCCCCCCTTTTCTAAAAAATCAGTAAATTCTTTTACTTAGCAATCCTAATGCCTTTCCATTTTCCAATCTATCTCCGCAGCCTGCCCTTCTCGGTACATATCTCTCATTGCATTACCATAGGCTGCTGCTAGGGAAGTCAATACCACTATCCATTTTAACATTCTCTGTGAAAAGTGCATATTATATGGCTCTACACAAGATATTTACTATATGTATTATGTTGTATTGATTGTTAATGTTGTGTTAATATTTTGATAGTATGGTAAATATAGTTTTGTAGTTAAAATGTAGTTTTTATGTACCAACCACAGGAAAACGTAAATCTTTCAGAGAAAAAAAGAATTTACTGCTTCCTTATCAGAAGAGACCAACTCCTCCTGCCTCGCTCAGCCTTGTAGACGTCATAGAGATTAAAGGAAAAAAGTGATACTAACCAGAGACATTTTTTTGTTTAAATGGAATTTATGCATCATGTATGAACTATTGCTTTTAAGAGATAATCCTTTGTTAACAGGGGTCCTTCTCTGGAGCTTTTTTGCTTGGGGAGGCACCCAGATGTCTGTAACTTTGTTTTTATTGTCTCATATTGCCCTAACTCTAATTGTTCAATTTTTTTACTCTAATTCTATTTTTATAACCATCTTATTTTCTATTAAACTTTCAAAATTTTAAAAACAAGTGATTGGCGTTTTTCACATTCTCCAATTCCAAACAAGCATTGCATTTGATTGCACCAGACTTCTACCTACTAATGTCAGTATGACAATGATGGGGTGGCAAAGTGTGTTCAAAATCCCAGTTGCAGTTGGCAACCGTCCAAAGAGTGCATCCCACTAGTGATGATTTTTGTCATGGTTTACCCTTTGTAATACTTTGCTTATCTCTTTTATATCATGATAGACAGTAACCAGAGTCTTTTGCCCCTTTTCCTGAATCACTTTCAGGATTTCTGCCAGGTCTTGGTGGTTCATTAGCTATCTTACTAATGTAAGATTCATTCCAATGGGTGCAGGTGATAATTTATGGTATATTGTGTAGTTGGATCTTATCAACTGGTGGGATGCAACCAGTGCTAAATAAGAAAAATCACACCCTACCATCTTAACAAAATTACAAATACAAAAATTAGAATAATTCCTAGTAGGCAAGGTTTCATTGTTGTCATCTACTTCTACAGAAACACACACTGTTCTTAAACATACACAGCCAAGGCCAATATATACAGGCATAGTCTTTTGACTAGTATCTGGACGAATCTCAAAGTGGCAAAAGTTTTGCTTAGTGTCTAGGCATATATCTTGTGCATCAATCATGTTAGTCTCACAGATAAATCCTTGTTGTTCCCGGTTAACACAAGATTCCAAATTCACAGTTTGCCACTTTTCATTCATTATCTGGGCCTATGCTCTATGCTCTGAGGTGTAGAGCACTGTTCTTTCATGATTTAAGCCTAATGGAATAATAGGGTGGGTATTGTAAATTGTGGCATTGTGTATAGTCAGTACAAAAGTAGTAGCTATTTCAGTGGTAGGGTCATAGGTAAAATTTACCAGAGTCCACCAAGACTGAAGTTTTCTTTCTAGGTTGTTTGCATTGTCCCAGACAATTTTCCAAATTTCAATTGGAAAAGCACCTTCATTTCCTTCCCTTATTACTAGAGCAACTATTGATGGTATCCATAATTGTGCCTGCATGCAGCTGAGGGCTAATGATACATTGTTTGGGGCTATATTTAGTGCATCTATTATTAGCTTATGGTCTTGGTCCCCAGCTTCTTTCCACTTTGGTAGTATTTTGGAAATTTCCCATTGGTTAGTTTCTAGTTCTAATAAAGAGGTTTGTAGGGGTTGTCTTAGTTTTATCAAATCACTACTGGTGGTGGCTAATTTGTTCATTAATATTTCTGAATTGATTCCATTTAAGACCCCCCCAATCCTGTTCCTAATATTCCAGTTAAATCTCTTCTCATTCTGCCCCTGAAGTGTACTTGCTTTTGTAACCATGTTGTCCAGCCCTCAAATGATGTCCTTAGGAAAGAGGAGCAGGCTGGCTGAATTTCAGAAATGTTGGTTTGCATTAGTACTTCAATACATTTAAGAGACCACTCTGGAATAAATAACAGTTGTTGTTGTCCCATATTCCTTTTTACATATCAGCCAACTTCATGAATTTCATGTTCAGTTTTAGGTGGTGTGGTCAGAGCTTGGGTTACAGTTGATTTGGTTGTTGCAATAGGTATAGCTTTTATTTTAAATTTAAATGAGAGCCCTTTATCACCAAGACCCCAAAGGCAGATCACATCCACTGTCTGTACTAACATAAAATTATATCAACAACCTAATTTACTTAGATGATCATGAATTACCCGGTGATTGTCTGCAGGAGAAGTTGAGACACTAATTTGAATTGCCTTTTCATAGTTAGTCCTGTTAATCACCCAGCATCCTACTCTGACTACATCCCCTATAGTTCCTTGAAGGGTTTACAATGTTTGTCTCTGCCATTCTTGCTTTTCATATATCTGGTTTTCATGTATAAACACGGTTGATAGGTTTAAATCCTTTATACCAGAATAATTTCCCATGGATCCAGTATACTGAAGGAAAGCTTGGGACCAAGGCCATTCAGCATTTTTCTGGCTAGAGGTGCTTTCCAATTCTTGGGTTGCACTTGTAGCTACAGGCAAAACAAACAAAACAATTCTATTGATTGGATTCCTGTATGCTAAATTACGGAATATTCTCAACCACAATGTATTCATTATACCCGAGTAAATTTTAATTTCAATTGCTTGTCACCTGGGGTTACTTTCCAAGGAGCTTCTGGAGCCTTCTTCACTCGAGAATGGTGAATCCATGTGCTCTGTTCCTTGATTTTAACTGCAGTGAAGGTGGTGAGAAGCACTTGGAATGGTCCTTCCCACTGTGGCTCCAAAGTTTTTTCTGTAAGAGACTTAACATACACATAATCTCTAGGCTGTATGTCATGCACTGGCCCATCCAGCCCTCTGCCCCGAGTTCCAGTCACATGCTTCTCCATTGCTTTGAGCTGTTTGCTTAAGGCTATCATATAGGCAGTCAGCCTCTCCTCCCCTGCTTGGGTGGACAGCCCCTTTTGCATGCCATATGGTCCCCCATAAGGCATTTCAAAGGGACTTAATTTTTCTTTAGCTCTAGGCTTGGTTTGGATCCGCAGCCATGCCAGTGGGAGAGATTGAGGCCAGGGTAAATTAGCTTCTTCTCCCAGCCTAACAATTTGCTATTTTATTAAATGATTAATTTTTTCCACTTGGCTACTTGACTGGGGGCAATAAGGGGTATGGAGCTCCCAGTCTATGCCCAGGTGACGACTGATTTGTTGTACTCTTTTTGAGATAAAGTGTGGCCCCCTATCTGAAGATATGGTGGCTGGAACTCCGAAATGTGATATTACTGCTTGTAACAATACTTTGGTTACCTCCCGGGCTTTGGCAGTTCTGGTGGGAAAAGCCTCTGGCCACCCTGAAAAGGTATCTGTTAAAACCAGCAATTATCGATACCCCCCTTTTCCTGGGAGTTCTGAAAAGTCAATCTGCCACTGTTGTCCAGGCCTGTGGCCTTTTCCTATTTGACTTAGTTTTGGTTTGGGATTATTCTTGGGTTTAGTCTGGAGGCAAATATCACACTGCTGGGTTACCTGAATGACAGTAGAATATAAATTCCTGGCAGTAATCTTTTCAATTAGATAGTTATACAGGGCATCTATTCCCCAGTGTGTTTTCTGATGTTCTTCTCTTACTAGAGAGTATAACAAATGAGAAAGGATGACTATTATCCCACCTGCAGTAATAGCCCATCCCTCTTGATTATACTTTCCTCCTTGATCCTGAATTAATTTTCTATCTTTTCTGGTATATACTGGCTTACCTTCAAGGGAGACCTGTCCATCAGGAATTAAGGCTCCCTCGATCGTTATCTCACCTTTTGCTGCTTCTTTTGCCTCTCTGTCTACCAAATAGTTTCCTTCCTCCAGTTCAGAGCTCACCTTCTGGTGTGCCTTGATGTGCATAATTGCCACCTGCTCAGGTAGCTGCACTTCTTCCAGTAGCTGCAATATTTCCTGAGAATGTTTGATGTTTCTCCCTTGTGAGTTTAACGGTCCCCTTTCTTTCTAGATGGCTCCATGTGCGTTTACAACTCCAAATGCATATCTTGAGTCTGTATGAATGTTTACTTTCTTTCCCTTTGTGATCTCTAGAGCATGGGTTAGAGCGATTATCTCAGCCTTTTGTGCAGAGCTATCTGTTGACAAGGGTCCAGATTCTATTACCTCTCTGCAGGTGGTTACTGCATACCCAGCATGTTGCTTTCCACTGATGACATAGCTGCTCCCATTAGTGAACCAGGTTTCTGCATCATCCAAAGAGGTGTCTTTCGGATCCGGGCAGCTGGAGTAGGCAGCTTCAATGGTCTCCAAGCAGTCGTGGTGTACTGGCTCCCTTGATTCCCACTGAGAAAAGAAGTTGGGTTGATAATGTTAATTACAACTATCTCTACATCGTCTTGTTCTACCATGATGGCTTGATATTTCAGGAACCTTTGTGGGGAAAGCCAGTGCCAGCCCTTTACTTCCAGGACTGCAGATACTGTGTGAGACACCAATACAGTAGTTTTCCGGCCCAAGGTGAATTTGTATGCCTCTTGAATATTCAGCACCATGGCTGCAATAGCTCTGAGGCATCTCAGGCATCCCTGGCTGTTGTGTCTAGTTGCTTGGAGAAGTAAGCAACTGCTCTCTGGTATGGACCGAGGTCCTGGGCCAGTATTCCCAGGGTAATTCACTGCTTCTCATGGTGTTAGGAAAATTCATCCATGAACACCAGAGGTTTATGTCCAAAAAGGAGACAGAGGAGTCCTTTTTCTTTATTCGAATAAAGGGAGAGGCCATGGGACATTCCCCCTGGGGTCTCTCAGTTTTTCAGAGGACGCAGCCTCCTTTTTATCCCAATTTCCTGGCCGCATTTCCCTCTCTCTTTCTCCATTGGCTGAGGTACTTGAGAGGTACAGACTTCCCGAAATGCCTAAGAATTAAGCTTCCCCTTTTAATGTATAACCCCCTTAATTTTTAATTCTTACAGGATTTATGGGTTTTCCCCATTGTTGCTTTCATCTTTCAATATTCAATTTTATTTACAAACAAACCTACAGTTTGTTTGTAAAGGCAAATTTCTTCTTTTCCATTCATCAATCAGTAGAATCCTTCCTGTTGTTTCACTTATCTCTCAGTGCTAGTCTTATTTACCAGCAGAGCCAGGGCTTGTTTGTATAGACAAACCTTGTCATTCCTCTCAATGGGAAAACAGAAAGGAAAACGGTTTCCTTCCATTTGAGAGTCCGAGAGCCAGGGTTGACATTAATGCATTCTTCAGCTGACAAGAGGCTTGTGTGGCCTCTTTTGTCCACTGGAGGCCTCTGCTCCCGTTTGTAAGGAGCGCATACAGAGATTTCACGAGCAACACATGGCTGTGTATCCACAGCCTACACCATCCAGTCATTCCTAAGAATGTTCGCAGTTCCTTCACCTTTTGAGGCCTCAGGGTTTGGCATATTGCTTCTTTGCGATCTTGCCCTAGAATCCACTCTCCCTCACTGATTTCATAACCCAGGTAGATTACCTTTTGCTTCATTACCTGCGCCTTTTTCTTTGATACCCTGTACCCCTGCAGTCCCAGGAAATTTAGGAGGCTTACTGTCCAGGCTACACATGCCTCTTTCGTCCGGGTAGCTATGAGGATATCGTCCACGTACTGCAGTAACTTTCCCTCTTCCGGGGGAGCCTCCCAGGATTCCAGATCTTTGGCAAGTTGTTCCCCAAACAGAGTGGGAGAGTTTTTAAAATCTTGAGGCAAAACTGTCCATGTGAGCTGAGATTTGCACCTGCTTTTGGGGTTTTTCCATTCAAATGAAAAAATTTTCTGGCTGTCCTCATGGATAGGGAGGCAAAAGAAGGCATCTTTCAAGTCTGAAACAGTAAACCAAGTTCACTCAGGTGTTAGGCATGTTAACAGAGTGTATGGATTTGCTACCACAGGATAGAAATCCTCAGCTATTTTGTTAACAGCCCTTAAATGTTGTACTATCCAATATGACCCATCAGGTTTTGGGACTGACAAAATGGGAGTGTTGAACTCAGACGAGCACTCTTTTAACAACCTTAATTGCAAAAAGTTTTCAATTACGGGACTAATTCCTTCCCTATCTTCCTTTTTCAGGGGGTACTGTTTAATTCTAACTGGTTGTTTCCCTTCCTTAAGTTTGATTAATATAGGAAGTGCATTTTTCGCTCCCCCTGGTACATTGGAGGCCCATACTCCAGGAAACACTTGATTTATTATTTCTTTGCTAATTTCCCCCTCTGTTTGAATGGCAGTCAACATTAAATTTAATGCCTCTATATATTGTTTGTCATTTACCTCCAGAATGACCTCCCCATTTTTAAATTTAATGGTTACTTGTAATTGTTCTAGCAAGTCTCTCCCCAAAAGGTGTCTCGAGGAGCTGGGCAGATATAGGAAATTATGAATGCCCCATTGCTTTCCAATCTTATACTTTAATGGTTTACAAAAACATGCTTTTTCAGGTTGGTCAGTTGCTCCTATCACTGTAACATAATTCTTCCCCACAGGTGCCAAAGTCTTATTCAAGGCTGAATATGTTGCTCCTGTGTCAACCAGGAATTCTTCTTCTTTCCCTTTTCCCCCCAGTTTCAATTTTATAACCAGTGGATCTTCTGGGGTGAGATCTACTGGTCCTCCTCAGTCTTCTTCCACATATGCAGTCACTTTTCCTTTCTCTCGGTTTCCCTTTCCCTGAAAGCCACCCCGTCTTTGTTCTGGGCATTGATTTTTCCAGTGACCATATTTCTGACAGATTGCACACTGGCCTCTGCCCAGCCAGGATGGGCCTTGCCTAGGTGGTCCCTGCCTTCATTTTCCTCTCTCTCTCTCACTTAGAACAGCTACAGACTTCCTCATTCTTTGTTTATATGTTGGGGGTTAGGTTTGGTTTTGTTTTTTTTTTTCCCCCTACAGAATTTTTCCATCCCCATAAGTTGCTAAGAGACTAAATACTGATGCTTAGAGGGTGCATGACTAACACAAAGGACATGGCCGGGAGGGAGATGATCACACAAAGTTTGCGGGAGGGAAAAGGACAGGGCTGTGGGAAGCTGTGATTCTTTTTTCCCTGCAGTCAAGCGGCTGTTTTACTACCTGAGGAGTCCACTGTTAATGGAGGGTCCAGTCCTGGGAGTTCTACCACAATCCATCATCTGCTGGAGTGCCCAGGAATTTGGACCTCCTTCACTTGCTCTGCTGGAGCTGGGCCAGCCCTGCTCACTTTGCTGGGACACCCCACACTTTTTTCTGCTGGGACACCCACCTTTGCCTGCTGGGGACCCTCACTGTTCCAGATACCAGCCCAGGAGTCTTCTACCATTCCAGCTTGGTGCTCTCGGGGTCCCAAGAGATCAGACTGCCCTGGGCTTTGTGAAACAAAGCCCCTCGATGTTCCTAGTTCTGTTTATTATTAATGCTGTAGTTGTTGTTGTTTGTTTGCCTTGTTATACTTGCTAATAAAGAACTGTTATTTCTTTCCCCATAGCTCTGAAAAGCCTCCTTAATCTTCTAAATTATAATAACTTGGAGGGAAGGGATTGGAATTCCCCCATTCCTAGAGAGGCCCCACCCCTCTCTAGCAGATACCTGTCTTTCAAACCAAGACATTATATCCTTCTTCCCAGTTAATAAAGACTCTCCATGCCTCATCCAACAAAGTCTCTAAGTTCCTCCCATCTGTTCCCTGAAACTTTTGAAGTTTACACCCTATGTCACCTGTAGACTGCCCTAGGAAAAAAATTAACTAGCTGCTGTAGCCCTACTTCAGACCCAGGGTCCAGTGATGTGTGACGACGCATAGCATCTCTTCATTTCTCAAGGAATTCAGATGGTGACTCAGAGGGCCTCTGTTTGATTGCATATAAGGCTGACCAATTTATTGTTTTGGGAATGGCTCTTTCCATCCCCTTTGCAATCCACTCCTGATGGCTTTCAAATTTTTTCAATTCTGCTGATCTGTTTGGATCCCACTGTGGGTTTTGGAGTGGGAAATAATCTTTCACATCCAGCTGTTGGGTTTTATAATAATCTTCTGCCAGATCCCCTGCTGTTTTTCTGATTAATTGTTTTTCTGTCTCAGTCAGTGCATCCAATAATAATTGCATATCACTCCGATCTGGATTGTGTTGTTTTATGATATATATCAGACATTTAGCTGTATTAACTGGATCACTGTGGGAATTTTTAGCAACATTTTTCCATGCTTCTAAATTGATTGTGGAGAAGGGAACTTTAACCAATACCACTCCTGCCTCTGATCCCACTGCCTCACGCAGAGGTGCCTGTAATATGTGTGTCTGTTGTCTAGTCCGGTGTGCAATCGGGGGGGGGGGGGGTGGGATGGTGTCTGTATCCTCTGAGGCTACATCCTCCTCATCATCCCTTTCTTGTCTTATGTGGGGAGGCTTAAGCAAATCGTCCACCCGGTCTTGTTCCTGGGCCACAGTTTGGTAAATTTTATCTGATTTTGTACACCTTTGCCCTATGCTACAAGCTGAACAGCACCGCTTAAGCCCTCCTCTCTTAGTCTTATTATCTTTCTCCAGGGCTAACACCAGAGGGTCAGATGGAGCCCTGATCCCACAATCCCTCTGCCATTCGGGGTGATTTCGAAGGGAGAAAAACATATCGGCATATGACACCTCCGTCCACTTGCCTTCTCTCCTAAGAAACAGCATGTTGCAATAGCATATAATAATCTAAAGTTCCACTAGGTGGCCACCTCGCTCCATAATCCAATTTATATAGTGGTCACCAATCTCTGCAAAATCTAATATCTCTCTTGTTCTCAGTGCCCCCGCGTCCAGCAATGTTTTTCCAATGTGCAATAATACAGCCTAAAGGACTCACTTTAGAGATCCCTTTACTTTGTTCAGTACCCATTATTTCCTCCTTCTTGTTCTGTCCTGTTTCCGCCCAAACTTTTCCTCGCACAATTTCAGTGTTTCTTCCCAATTCTCTTCCCACACGCAGCCCCAATTTGCAGGCACCCGGTGTGACTTTCCACACACAAACTTCAGAGTTTTAGGTTCAATGTCAACCTGTTTAGTTCACACTGGGGGCATATGCCCTGCTGGTTATTACAGTAACAATACCAACGTCTTTCACAATCTCTACACTGCAATAAAACCCATGCCAGATGCCAATTTCTTGGTCCTCTGACAGTTCTAAATCTCCCACAAAAACAGACTATCCTATTCACCTCCCCTGTGTGAAAAATGCATATTATATGGTTCTACGCAAGATATTTACTATATGTATTATGTTGTATTAATTGTTAATGTTGTTTGATAGTATGGTAAAGGTAGTTTTGTAGTTAAAATGTAGTTTTTATATACCAACCACAGGAAAACGTAAATCTTTCAGGGAAAAAGAATTTACTACTTCCTTATCAGAAGAGATCAACTTATCCTGCCCCTCATTCCGCCTAATGGACGCCATAGAGGTTAAAAGAAGAAAAGTGATACTAACCAGAAACAATTCTTTGTTTGAATGGAATGTATGCATTATGTATGAAATGTATGAATATTCAATAGGCTATTGCTTTTAAGAGATAATCCTTTGTTAACAGGGGTCCTTCTCTGAAGTATTTTGCTCGGGGAGGCACCCAGACGTCTGAAACTTTGTTTTTATTGTCTTGTATTGTCCTACCTCTAAAATTGTTCAATTTTTACTCTAATTCTATTTTTATAACCATCTTATTTACTATTAAACTTTTTAAAATTGTAAAACAAGTGATTGGCGTTTATCACACCTGGAACACTCAGGGTCTATGCTGCAGGTTGTTCCCAGTCCAAGGTCACCAATCTCCCCGCAGAAGTTCTGTATATTCCTTCTAGATAGACCTGTTCATTCCCTCTTTCTAGCCAATGATTCACTGGATCAATCGATTCCCAGGGATCAAGCCCAAACCACTGCTGAGGAGAGACTCCGTCAATTTGTCTATCCACGGCTGAAACAAATGTTAACCACTTCACACTCAGACACAACACCCCTTGTTCACACTCGGGTTTGCCCCACACTGACTCCAGTTGCTTTGCCTTTCTCCAGTTGCCTGAGTCACCCGAGGCTGGAAATGCGGATAGAGCTCCACAATCGCTCCGCACCTCTGGTACATCTCACTCACTCCCTCACTGAACATACTCAATGACTCAACGTGTCCAGACTTAGCATTCACACAAAATAGCAGCAAAACTAGGGTTCACTCGACTCACCCCCAGAATCACTAGTGGGCTGCTCTATCAGCGCAGTGAGACCCCTTCCTGTTGGCCGCGCTATCAGCCTCTGTGTCCGGCTTCTCCCTGGCCGGCTGCTTGCAAGACCACCAGGACTGTGCTGCGCATCAGACATCTCTGCACGACTTTTCAGCTGCCCCTTTCCTGATATTTAATTCATACCTTTATCCGCAAGGCTAGCAAGTTGTTGTCTGTCCCCACAGTGAGCGAGCCGAGGTTTGGGGTCCTTCCCGGGAAGGTCCAGGGGGCGCGCCAGGGAATCCGCTCCTCGGCCGCTCCCACAGCCGGACAGAGATCCTCCTGCCTGGCTTGCCAAAATGATGTGTGGAGAGAGGACTCTATAACTCACAGAGTAGTTATGAGAGTAGGTATGAATTTATTCAGCGCTGAGGTGCTTGGGGATAACTCCTCAAAGACACGCACACCTGGGAGCTTTGTTTCTACCTTTTTAGCTCTACAAACTAGGGTTATATGATACGCCTAATACATACCAATTTTTTTAACCCTGCCTATCCCTGCTTCATATTAAAATTAGTTCCACACCTATTTGTGGCTGTGCACTGCTCCTTGTTAATCACTCTGGTGGTCATCTGGGGATCTTTGGGGATGAAGTACATAGTCATCTTCTGAGTTGAACTTTTCACCTCGTCTCCTTGCGCATGCTCTTTTGTCCTTTTGGCCATCTTCCAAACTTTGATACTGTGTTTCCTGGTTTTGAGGCCTGAAGAATGAGAGGATAATCAGTACCAGGTGAGGATAACAGTGACAAGAGCCCCCAAGAAGGAATTTAGGAGACCCTCTGGAGCCAGAGAGAGAAAATTGATCTGCTGGGGCATTTTGAAACTAATATGTCACAGACCAGTGCTTTTATGAAGCAATTCTCTGTTAATACAGTGTGTTCTTGGCCGAATGCCGGGCACCCTTTCTTTATTTTCTCTGTCTCATAGTATCGGTACTCAACTGTGATAGACAAAAACTCTCTAACAGTTTAATTTTAGAAAGTTTACGTTTATTACAGCCGGGCAGCACGTGGGATAGCTCCCTAATATGCACTGCAAAATTCACAGGTAATTACAAAGCCTTTTATTTACAAAAGTGTTGAATACCCAAAATACAAATACATATTCATAACCCTGTCACCTCCCATTCCTTGCTTCATATGCTAATGAAAAATGACTTCAAAGAGTTAAGATTCTAGCTAAGGGTTAGAAGCAATTTATATTGATCAAGAGGTAAGTTAGATGAGTAAATGATAGGTTGTGATAAATGCCAATCACTTGTTTTAAAATTTGAAAAGTTTAATAGTAAATAAGATAGTTATAAAAATAGAATTAGAGTAAAAAATTGAACAATTTCAGAGATAGGACAATACGAGACAATAAAAACAAAGTTTCAGACGTCTGGGTGCCTCCTTTGGAGGAGAAGGATCCCTGTTAACAAAGGATTATCTCTTAAAAGCAATAGCCTGTTGAATATTCATACATTTCATACATTATGCATACATTCCATTCAAACAAGAAATTGTCTCTGGTTAATATCACTTTTCTTCTTTTAATCTCTATGGCGTCCACCAGGCTGAATGAGAAGCAGGAGAAGTTGGTCTCTTCTGATAAGGAAGTAGTAAATTCTTTTTCTCTGAAAGATTTACGTTTTCCTGTGGTTAGTATATAAAAACTACATTTTAACTACAAAACTACCTTTACCATACTATCAAACTATTAATACAACATTAACAATTAATATAACATAATACATATAGTAAATATCTTGCGTAGAGCCATATAATATGCATTTTTCACATGGGTTAATGACTATTAGATATCCAAGCAAGAGCTAACTGTTATATTATGAGCTTGTTTATAGAAAAAGTGGAGTAAGTGAACCGTCATAAGAACAGATTGAAACCAGTAAGAACAATGGCCAGCACCTGGACTTAGTATCAATCAATCACAAAGCAGGGGACCTTGGATCGTGCCAGAGGTTCACAGAGACCTGATGAAGACTCTCCTGACTTCATCCTTTGAGACCAGTGACCCATTTTGAGACCACCAACCCAATTTAAGAGAAAAACTGCACACATGTGAAGGACTAATAGCCTCATTTTAATACAGAGCAGGGATGGAAGGTGCTGGGGTTATGCATATGTATTGTATGTAAGATTTTGGAAAATAAATAGAGAGCAAAGAGCCTTGCTCAGGGTGGCCATGCCTTTTGGAGATGACTCCCGTGCCGCCCGCCGGTGAATAAACATACCACTTTCTAACTTTAATTAGTTAGAGGGTCTTTGTCCGTGACTATATTGGTTTCCAATGACTCACTAATTGGCATAAACGCTATTAAGCATGTGTACTTTGTTTCCTAAAATGAGTTGGGGGTCAATTCTGGGGAGGGGTCACCCAAAATGAGGAAGTAAGATGAGTCTTCCTCCTCCTGACTTTTCTACCTGTTCAATGCATTCGTGACAAATGAATCCTTGGTAGAACTTATAGTTTCCTGTGTTCAACAGGTCCTTTAAGTAGGAAGTCTGCAGCTATCTTATGTCCTATTTACCACATTTTGTTTTTTGTTACAAGCAGAGTTACATAAACATAAAGCTGACAAGCAATGAATTACTAAATCCGGGATAGCTTATCTAAGATCCGGCTTCTGTTAACTGTGAACAAAGCTTGCCTATCTACTTCAGCTATTTCAGCAACTTATTATCTTAACCTTCCTAAAATCCCTAATTCTTCAAATTTAATGTCTCAATGGGGCAAGACTTCTGCCTCTCCCACTGCCTCCAGTCGGTTGGTTCCAAGATGGCTTATCCCAGGCGCTTGAAACTGCCGAGATGGGGCAGCCAAAATGGAGCAAAGGTCCCCAAGTAGAATCTGCCTTGACTTCTGGGAAGGATCCTGCCCATAGCTGCTTGTGCCCTCTCTACTGCACAGACAACTCCAGTGGCTTCTTGCTTGGCTGCCTCCCAGGAACCCGACAATGGGCTAACACCCCAGGAGGGAGCTCCCTGCAGGCTGGCCTTTCCTTCAGGATTTTTCAAATCCAGATCTTTTTTCTCTCACAGGGAGGGTCGACAGACTCTCTGGTCCATGGGTGGACTCTCTGGTCCATGGGTGCACTCTCTAGCCCAGGGCTGCGCTTATCTGCTATGGGTAACCTCTGAACATGAGTCAAATCTCCCCTGCTCTGAACTTTGACTCTTCCACTCTGCAGGCCTAATAAAACTCAAACTTCACTCAGAGGTGGCAAGCACTTAGGACAACCTCTGTACCTCTCCAACTATTTTCTCTCGTTGGTCCACTTGGAGACTCCTCCACTCAAGCCTTCTCTGGGTGAGAAATCTCCAATTTCCACTCACAATCCAGGCAACAATGCAGAAAAGTCCACGTCCCTGTCCTTTGAGTCGATCCACATGCCTGAGTCTCTAGGACCCTTGAGACAGAGAAATAAAGCAAGGGTGCCTGGCAAGAGCACACTATATTAACAGAGAACTCTTCTTTAAAAACACCAGCCTGTCACATATTAGTTTCAAGTCCCCCCAGCAGATCAGTCTTCTCTCTCTGGCCCCAGTGGGACTTCCAAATCCCTCCTTTTGGGCTCTGGTCACCGTTATGCCCAACTGGTACTGATTATCTACTCATTCTTTGGGCCCCAAAACGGGTAACATGATATAGGAGATGGCCAAAAGGACAGAAGAGCATGCGCAAGGAGACAAGTTGAAAAGTTCAGCTCATAGGATGACTATGTGCTTCATCCCCAAAGACTCCCGACGACCACCGGAGTGATCAATAAGGAGCAGTGCGCAGCCTCAAATAGGCATGGAACTAATTTTAATACGAAGTGGGGACCGGTGGGGTTAGGAAATAAATATGTGTTGGGCGTATCCTATAACCCTAGTTTGTAGAGCTAAAAAGGGAGAAACAAAGCTCCCAGGTGTGCATGTCTTTGAGGAGTTATCCCCATGCACCTCAGCGCTGAATAAATTCATACCTACTCTCATAACCACTCTGTGAGTTATAGAGTCTTCTCTCCGCACATCACCCTGTCATTTCTCCTCATGCTACAAATTGGTGCACCAGATGTCGTCTCATGCCTGGTGATAAGGCACTTTGTGGAGGCAACAAAGACACAATCCCCGGGGTCCTAGAGTCCTAAGTGGTCACCGCTGGTCAGTATAAAAAGGAGCGAAGTGGGCTTCACATGCAGTCTGAGATTCCTTTATTAACGTCACAAAACTCAAATACAGTGCAGAGGTGAAGACAGGGGACAAACTTGTACCATGGGTTTTAAGGGACAGAAGCAGGGTGGAGTTTGGGGGTTGAGTGGCCAATAGGGGAAAGACCAAGGAGAGACACAAGGGGAAGTTTACAAAACATAAACCCAGTGGGATGGCTAATGTGATGAGATTTATATAAGCAGACCAATGGAGCCTCGAGGAATAGGGGATTCCACAAGGGGCAGTCCAGACAGGGGCAGTGTCATGATCCACTAAGACAAGTGGGGGTCATGATGGTTCCTTTAGTGATCTCAGAGCACAAAAGACACAGCAGGGGACAACAACAACAGTTTACTCAACAACAAGGCACTTTTTTTGAGTGCAATCACGGTATGCAATAGACGGAGAGGAAGAGAGAGAGAGAGAGAGGGCAAGAGGGGATGATAGCTACCAACAACGAAGAACAGAGTCCTTGTGGGAATGATAATAGATGCGTCTTTCCATGGGGTGATCGTGAAATGGGGTTAGCTCAAGGGGTCCTTTTTATAGTCTTTTCAAAGCGAGAAGCAACTGGCCACAAGGTGGGGTGATGTGATGAGGGTCTGTTGCTCTGGGAACAGGTGGAGCCGTTGGGCCCGTTTCAGCCCAGGCCGGTCCAGGCTCACTTGCTGGTTTAGACAAAATGTACCAACTTTCCTGAGTCCATTGCTTTTGCACTCTGGTTCCCATGGGAAAAGCTTACCAGTCTTTGGTCTGGTGACCGCACACCTGCGGGCAAAACTTAGCAGATGTCCCACCTCAGCCAGCCCAGAAAACCCAGAAAGCTCCCCCTGTTCCTTGGGGCTCTCAGTCCCTGTCCTTGGTGATGTTGTGAGGCAGATGAGACAGATGAAGGATCTTTGGACTGTCTCTTGCACCACCCCATGACTCAAGATTGTTATCAAGACCTCTCCCTCAGCAGGGTTCCGTAGTGTTATTGCAAAGTCTTCAGGACTCATCAATATTGCTAGCATATCCTGGAAAGTAGATACAGTACATCAGAGAAGGAGAGAGAGAAAAAAAAAGAAAAGAAAAATAGGAAAAAGAAATAGGAAACAATAAACAAATACAATCAATATTAATTAACCACAAATAATCACAATGATATTAATTAAGACTTTTTTTCAAATAAGCAAAACAAATCACAAAAATCAATATAATTTTCACAGGACTGTAAAAATTAAATCAAAACACACTTCTAAATTTTATAGTCTATTTATAATCCATAATTATGGCTTACTGATCTTTTCCAAAATTTCAATTAAATCCCGATGAAGCAACAATTGCTTTACCAAAGTAAGGTTCATCCCGGTGGGGCTAGGCAATAGTTTGTGAATCAATGTATAACTGGATTCTAAAAGGTAATGAGAGGTAACTGTGGCTGAATAAGAAAAATCACACCCTGTGATTTTGGTACAGTTACAAACACAAAAATCTAAGTAATGATTAATATCCACTACTACGTTTTCTACGAATACAGCACAAGCAGTTTGAAAGCATGCACAACCATTACCTATATAGAAAAATACTGATTCAGAGGTCTGGTTAGGATGAATTTCAAAATGAGAGATACTTTGTCCCGTGTCCAGACAAACATCTTGAGCTATAATTGCATTACTTTCACAGATAAACCCTTGTTGTTCCCAGACAATACAAGATTCTAATTTAACAGTTTGCCATTTCTTACCAATTTGACAGGCCCATTCCCTATGCTTGAAAGGATAGAGAATAGCTCCATCATGATTCAATCCTAATGCAATTATAAGAAACATCAAATGCACTGAGGCATTACGTATGGTTAACACAAAAGATGTGCCTGTGTTTGTAATAGGGTTGTAAGTAAAATTCACTAAGTTCCACCACGATTGGAATTCTTTTTCAAAGTCAGTGGCACTTTCCCAAATTATTTTCCGAATTTCAGTAGGAAAAATGTCTTCTTCGCCTTCTATTATAATTGAGGCAGCAACTGACTGCATCCACAATTGAGCCTGGATACAGCCGAGGGCCAAAGAAACATTGTTTTATTTAGCACTAAGTGCATCAATTACCAATTTGTGGTCATTCACATTTACCTCTTCCCAATTTGGTAATATGTTTGATAATAACCACTGACTTGTTCCCAAAGCCAATAATGATGACTGCAGTAGTTGCTGCAATTTGGTCAAATCTCTGGTTGTGGCAGCCAATGTATTCATCAATATTATTTAGAATTCCCAATCCTGTTCCCATAACGCCTGTTACGTCTCTTGGCGTCTGTCTTTTCAAAGGGTTATGCTTTTGCAACCAGGTTGTCCAACCCTCAAAGGAAGTGTGCAAGAAAGGTGAACAAGCTGGCTGAATTTCTGAGATATTATTTTGCATCAGCAATTTGACTGTTCAAGAGACCTTACCAGATTAAACAATATTTGTTGTTGGCCTGTTTTTCTGATTATATAAGGTCTGATTTTAAAAACTCTCAGGCTAAGCATAACCAGTGGCTGGGCTGGAGTGGTGGTGGTACAGACTGTAACAGGTTGGACCATAGCAATTATTTTAAACTTAAAAGAAAGCCCTTTAGTGCT
Source organism: Tachycineta bicolor (assembly GCA_025960845.1). Taxonomy (NCBI): domain Eukaryota; kingdom Metazoa; phylum Chordata; class Aves; order Passeriformes; family Hirundinidae; genus Tachycineta; species Tachycineta bicolor. Next base: position 683,216 of record JANEHK010000115.1, read on the forward strand.
TTTGGACCAGAGACAAACCACTTCTACGCTTTGTGCTAATGTAAAATTCTGCAAGCAATCCTGTACACATGGGTGCATACAAGCCTTTTCATACTTATTTGTCTGATTTGTCAAAACACTAATTGAGGTTGCCTTTCTATAAGTAGTTCCATTAATCATTCAACATCCTATACTAATTTTTCCCCCCACTATTCCTTGAAGCCGACAGTTTTTTTTTTTTTTCCCATTCCTGCCTAGTGTATACCTGATTCTCATGCATAACAACAGTTGATAGATTTAAATCCTTCACATTTGCCATGGATCCGGTAAAATGAACAAAAGCCTGGGACCAAAGCCATTCAGTATCATATTGACTAAGGGTGCTCTCAGTCCCTTCCACTCTGTGAGGTGTAATTACAGTGCTTAGTGTGGGCTTTGCTATAGTATTTATCTTAAATTTGTGAACTAGACCATTTAAACCTAATGGATCTGTTATTTAGCCAATGGCATGTCACGTAAGTTGGTTTGGCTAAAGTAAAACTATACCAACAATCAGTTGATTCATTTTTACAATCTTTTGTAATTGCAATATTGTTGGTCCTGGGGGCTAAAGTGTAGTTCCTGACAACAGCACAAAACAAGGGGAATTTGTTTAGCACACTCCCACTTTGTTGTAGGACACAGTTGTGCTATAGAGATGTACAAATAATTTTTTCCATCTGGTTCTAAAAAATTTCCAGCAATTGTAATAGAGGAAGCTTTCTTGTAAAGAGATCCTTCCACTTTTCTGCATGCTACTGCTATTATTTCACTGATTGTTCCAGTTAGGGCTCTAATCCAATCCTTCTGATCCCATCCCCATTCACTTGGACGGCATATCTCACAGTCATGCAGCACTTTCCTTCCTTCTTTTCTTCCTTCCTTCCTTCCTTCCTTCCTTCCTTCCTTCCTTGAGAAAAACTTTCTCCACTGGGATGAGAAGAGTCCTTCCACTAGGCAGTCCTCAAGCTGCTTGTGCAGCAGATGTGCCTGAGGAATGGTCATTGCTTGCAGTCTCAGGTGCTGTGTGTTAGTGCAGCTGAAAATCCTGAAGGAGGAATCAGCTCTGCTGGGGGCAGAGTGGTCTTTTTCTTGGTGGGTTTTGTTGTTGTTTTTGGGTTCTTCTGTTTGTGTTTGTTCTTTTCTGAACTTTCCTTGCCAGCTCTGGGCAGAGATCTGTACGTCTATGTGCCACTTGCCTGTGGCACTGCGGAGGTGGCCCAGAGGACCTTCCCTGAGCTGTGTGCAGAGGATTCCACATCAGCCCAGGCCAGGGTGCTCAGTTGTCGGTCAGTTTGATGACTGGGTGGGGCTCTAGATGCTTCCCTTGGAGCATCTCCAAGGCATGGAATGTTGGAGCTGCCCCAAGCTGTGGTGTCACAGAGAGGGGAACCTTGGAGCTGCCAGCATGGTGATATCACAGAGAGGGGAGCGCTGGGGCTGTGCAACTCCTGGCCTGGCCCCAAGAGCTCAGGCAGCACCTGGAGGCTGAGCTGACACAAAGGCTGAGCTGAGAGGGAGGCTGCAGGATCATGGAGTGCAGGCCCTGTCCTGGACAGACAGGCCAAGAGTGGCAGCCTGGGCAACCCCAGGAGCGGTGTCCAAAGGCTCCTGGAGCTGCAGCCACCTCGGAGCTGTAAGCATTGCGGTGGTCGCAGATGTCTCAGGAAAGGGCCCGGCCCTGGGTTGGGGCTGGGCCAGTGGCCCATGGAGCAAATGAACTTGCAGCTTGTGGGCCAGATCAGGGAAGAGCAGGGGCAGTGCTGGCTGGGAGAGCCTGTTGGCAAGGGCCTGCAGTGGCAGGACACAGGCAATGGCTGGACACTGCTTGGAGACAAGGTGAGCTGGCATGTGGGGATGCACTTCTTCCCTGGGAGGGCGGTGAGGCCCTGGGCCAGAGTGGGCGGAAAAGCTGGGGCTGCCCTGCAATGGCTGGAAGTGTGCAAGGGCTGGTTGCAGGGGACTTGGTGTCCAGAAGACATGGCCTGGTGTGGTGTGGTGTGGCATGGAGCAGTGTAATGTGGGGATTGTAGTGGGAGGGGTAGGGTTGGCAATGGGGGAATGGGGTGTTTTGGGCTGTTGGAGTAGAGGGTGGGCAAGCAAGAGGCAGTTTTGGGA
>JANEHK010000115.1:685751-720210 GCA_025960845.1 Tachycineta bicolor
CCAGGACTCCAGATGCAGCAGTTTGCCCTCAGTGGTAGCAGCCAGATGTGGCAGTTCCCTGCTCCTGGGGCACACGAGGGGTCTGGCTGAGCAGGAAAGCTGAGCCTGAGGCAGGAGCTTTCCTTGGCTGCAGAAAAAGCACGGTGTGCCACGACCTTCCTGGCACCGTGCCCTGGGCCAGGAGGAGTTGTGCCACAGAAGCTGAGCCAAAATTTCTCCTCTCAGGCCACTTTAGGGCACAGAAGATGGAGAAGGCGGAGCTGACTGTCAGCTTTTTGCAGTTGTCCAGAGGAATCCCGTGTGGAATACAGCCTAGGAGCAGGCTTGATGGGCCAGGGCTGGGCAATTTAGAGCCCGTTTCTCCCCTGCGGCCTGAGGGCTTGGCCCTTGGCCTTTCCGAGGGCCCTACAGCTGCCTGCCAGGGGGCCTTTTCCACTGGGATGAGCCAAGTGCAAGGCACTCCTCAAGCTGTTTTTGCTGCAGATGTGCCTGAGGAATGGTCATTGCCTGCAGTCTCAGGTGCTGTGCGTGTGCAGGTGAAACTACTGAGGGTGGGAGCTGCGCTGCTGGGGGCAGAGTGTTTTTGTGCTCTTTCATGAAATCCCCGCCAGCTCTGGGCAGAGCTCTTGTAACTGTGAGCCTTGTCTGTGGCACTGTGGGGACCTTCTGTGGCACAAGAGGCCCTTCCCTGAGTGTGCGCAGAGGAGTAAAGCTCAGGCCAGGCCGGCAGGGGCTCAGTGGCCGCTCAGTGGTGTTGAGTGGACACAGCTCTGGACACTTGCCATTGAGCGTCTCCAGGCAGGGAACGCTGGGGCTGCATCCGCTGTGGTGTCACAGAGACGGAAACACTGGTGCTGCCACCACTGTGATGTCACAAAGAGGGGAACACTGGTGCTGCCACCACTGTGGTGTCACAGTGATGGGAAGATTGGTTCTGCCACCACTGTGGCATCACAAAGGGGGGACAGCTGCGGCTGCCACCACTGTGATGTCATAGAGAGGGGAACACATAAATCTTGTACTAATCTGTATGACCCATCAGTATTCTCTATTGGCAGAATAAGGGTATTAAAATCAGATTGACACTCTCTCAGTAGTCCTAGCTGCAGAAAATTCTCAATAATTGGGTTAATCCCTTCTATATCTTACTTCTTTATGGGTTTCTTGTTCAAAAGACAGGTGTCTGCTAGGGAGGAGCAGGGCCTCTCTAGGAATGGGGAATTCCAGTCTCCTCCCTCCATGTTATTATAGTTTAGAAGATTAAAGAGGCATTTCAGGCAGGGCTATGGGGAAAGAAATAACAGTTCTTTACTAGTAAGTATAACAAGGCAAACAAACAACAACAACTATAGCTTTAATAATAAACAGAACCAGGAACCTCGAGGGGCTTTGTTTCACAAAGCCCGGGGCAGTCTGATCTCTTGGGACTCCACGAACACCAAGCTGGAACAGTGGAAACTCCCAGACTGGAGGCTGGAATGGCAGGATGTCCCCGACAGGCAGGGGGAAATGTCCCTACAAAGTGAGCAGTGCTGAAGGAGCTGCGACAGCCGGACAGGGCTGGCCCAGCTCCAGCAGGGCAGGCAATGGAGCTCATAATTCTTGGGCACATGAGGAGGTGATGGTAGATTTCCCAAGACTGTACTTTCTGTTGACCGTTGAACCCTCCCGCGGCAAGTAGCAGCCTGCCCATCCTCTCTGATGCTGAGAGCAAGAAAAAAGCCCCCAGCTCCCCCCAGCCCTGTCCTTTTCCCTCCCCCAAAACTCGTGTGATCTTCCCCCTCCTGACTTTTGTCCACATCTTTTGTATTGGTCAATCACCATCTAAGCACCAGCACCTAGTCTCTTAGCAACTTATGGGGAAAAATTCTCCGCAGGACCCCTCTTCCCAGAAAATTCCTGGTGGGTGCCCAGAGAGGTCTTGGACCACGCTGGCCTCGCAGCCAGAGAGAGCAGTCGTCCTGGCTGGCTCGCCAAAATGAATTATTAAAGAAATATGGGTATTGATCTAGTATCAATACTCAACCATGACATACAAAAACTCTCTAACAGTTTAAAGTTAGAAAGTGTATGTTTATTATGGCCGGACAGGACATGGGATAGCTCCCTAATACGTGCTGTGAAATTCACAGGTAATTACAAAGCCTTTTGTGTTGGAGAGGATGAAGCTAGAAAGCCCTATAAATATGACTGCTTAGATTCTGAGAATGTGAAACCTATAAGTGAGACAGAATTGAAAGCAAGTTTTGATGTCTGAGATGTCCTAGCTACTCAATGTCTGGAAAACAATTATATGGCCAGCTGAAGGTTACCTGCAGATAGGTCCAAAGGTCAAATGGGATGTTCTGTCTCACCTCCCAATGTATGGTTCATCCCACACCTGTAACCCTCCCCTGAAGTATCAGGTGTCTGTAACCCCATTGGCCCAAGTCTTGTTCCAGCCCACCTTGAAGCCCCCCTGATAAGAGGGCTGAGAGAGTGGGTTGGTCTCTTGCCTCTTGGACTCTCTTTGCCTGGTACCCTGCCCCCAGTATCTTCCTCTTGGAATTTCCTCTCCCTACGTCTCCCTTCCCCCACTCCATACCTCTCCCTTCCCCCACTCCCTAGGCCTTGCCACGAGTTGCGCCTGGCAACTCTAAGCAAGGCTTCACATCCTTTATAATAAACCTTATCTTCTAAAACCTAACTTCAGAGATCTCTCGTCCACATTTCATCCATACTGTCCTGGAGTCCGGCAAAGCGGTATCTAAAATTTTGTTTACAGAAGCGTTTAATACCTAAAATACAAATGCATATTCATACCCCTGTCACTTCCCATTCCTCACTTCATATGCTAATTGGCAAAAAGGCTATTAAGCATGCGTTTGCTTTGTTTTGTTTGCCTTGTTTCCTAAAATGAGTCGGGGGTCTCTTCTGGGGAGGGGTCACCCAAAATGAGGAAGGAAGATGAGTCTTCCTCATTCTGACCTTTCTACCCTTTCAATGCATTAGTGACTGAATCCTTGGTAGAACTTACAGTTTCCTGTGTTCAATGGGTTCTTTAGCAAGAAGTCTGTAGTTATCTTATGTCCTATTTATGGCATTTTGGGTTTTGTTGCAAGCACAGTTACATAAACATAAAGCAATGAGTTACTAAATCCAGGACAGCTTATTTAAGATCCGGCTTCTGTTAACTGTGAACAAAGCTTATGTACCTGCTTCAGCTAATTCAGCAACTATTATCTTAACTTTCCTAAAAATACTTAATTCTTCAAATTTAATGTTTCACTAAGTCTCCATCCTTATGGTTTCATAGGGGCAGATAGTAAAAAATTCCATGAGGGAACGAAACAAAAGGAGAAATCCTAGATCCCAACTTGCCCAAGCACCACCGTCACCTGCACACCTGAGTCCCCATCCCTGGATGTGTTAAAAAGCCTGGACATGGCACTCAGGGGCATGGTTTGATGAGGATTTGTTGGGTCAGGGGTTGGACTTGATGCTCTCAAAGGTCTTTTCCAGCCTGGTTCATTCTGTAATTGGTTCTGTGATTCTGTGATTGTGATCCTTCAGAATCAGCATCTGCGGGTGGATTTTCTGCTTTCTCTTGGGCTGTTGGTGGACAGTACAGCTTGAGGTAGCCTCCCAAGTGTCTGTCTGTGTCATGGGTGTGGGGAAAATTTGGGGGGACCCCCCATAGCCACAGCTCTTCTCATCTTCTTGGCCAGGCATGGAGCTGCTGGAACACAGGGGGAGGGTCTTGATGTCTCCCCACCCCATCCCTCCACCCATGCAGGAGTTTTGGGGCACTTTGAAGCCATTCTGGGGCTGATGTTGGGCCATCTTGGGGAAGGGGGTAGGACAATTTGGGCAGCTTTTTGGAGTGTCCTGTTGTCATTCCGCCCCACATTTCTGGGGAGTGTGTAGGAGGCTCCTCCATGGATACTTTTCCAGAAATGGAGAGGAAGGATCATTTGTACACCTCATCAGAAATTGGATGGTAAGATACATTGAATCCTAATCTATAGTATTTCTTTACTAGCTGTAATACAGGTACCTTAATATAGTGCACTTAATTCTTTATCTACTAGTAGTAGATAAAAAAAGTAGTGTTACTTTGTTTATCCTGTGTAGTAAGAAAATCTGTTTATGTCTGTTATATTTGTGCCTATCAAATAAAGAATTCATTTTGTAATGGATATAATCAGCCATTATTAAGAACTTGCAACGAGAGTGGACTTTGGGGGTCTGGCCACCTCAGTATAAGTACTGTCTACTGCCAGAGGCCTGGGCAAAGGCAGAAACTTGTTTAAAACTCCCCTCTGCATTCGTAACAGACTCCAGGTGGGGTTTCACAAGGGCAGAGGAGGGGGAGAATCCTCTCCCTCGAACTGCTCACCACGCTTCTTTGGCTGCAGCCCAGGGCTCTGTTGATTTGAGGACTGGCAGTGCTCATTGCTGGCTCATGGGGAGCTTTTTCTCACCCATCGCCCCCAGGTCCTTCTCTAGGGGCTGCTCTCAGTCCTCTGCCCGGCCTGTTGTTTTGTCTGGCATTGCAGCCTCTGAGGTGCAAGACCCTGCCTTTGGCTTTGCTGAACTTCCTGAGGTTTGCCTGGGCCCATCTCTCCAGCCTGTCCAGGTGCCTCTGGGTCCATCTCTTCTGCCCACCCACACAGCTCAAGGTCATCACAGAACTGGCTGGGGGTGTCCACATCCTACTGTCCAGGGCGCCCGCAGAGCTGTGGAACAGCCTCGGCCCCAGCACTGACCCCTGAGGGACCCCACTGGTCACTGGTCTTCACAGGGACAAGGAGCTGCTGGCCACAACTCTGTGCGCAGCCATCCAGCCTTTATGCACCGAGTGCTTCATCCATCCATCCATATTGGAATGCTAGAAACTTAGATTTAAGATTTTAGTGTATAGTAATACATATGAATCAAGATGGAGGATTGTGGGTGTTGTCTAAGTCCTTCTTCACCTTCTTCTTCATTCTTTTATTGACTTTGAGTGGTTTTCTGTAATTGAGTGAAAAAGGTTTGCATTGCAAGCCTTAGATGGTCATTATTAGGTCAAAAGTATAAATAATATGGGTCATCTCGTTATTGGGGAACTATCACTTAAATAACCTCAAAAAGTGTTAAAAGCACTCCATTTTACCTTGTTCCCCTAGCTTGCTAGTTAAGCTCACAGCTCGTGAGCCTGTAAAAAAATAAGATATAATAAACATTCCAAATCCAAACTCAAGCTTAGCATCTCCCAAATATTATTCATCCTAACTTTCCCATCCAGGTCTCTCCAAGGTAAAGGCAAGGATGTCATGGGGTACAGTGCCCAATGCTTTCCCTAAGTCCAGGCAGACAAGGTCAGTTGCTCTGCCCCACCAACCCCATCCACCAGTAGTGCAGCCCTGGCATTGAAGGTCACCAAATTTGTAAAGGAATCCCAGGGAGCAGCCCCAGATTCCTCCAAGGCAGGGGCCAGAGATGACTGTTCTATTTTCATGGCTTTGTCAACTTCCAGCATCTAACTGAGACTCCTCCCAGGTGTCTCCCATAGTTTAATCTGTTTTGGGGATCTGAAATCTGGGTATCAGTCTCAGATTACTCCAGAGCAGCTTCCAATTTGGTTTCACCCTTTTGGTGACCCACTGGAGACTTCTCTGGGCATCTCCCAGAGTCTTTTCATCTCTGAGTTTGGCACTTGATACCCCAGGTAGCAGCCCCAGACTGCTCCAAGGCAGGCACCTGAAGTGATTTTTTTCTTGTTGTGGAACCTGTATCTTCCGGGATCTCACTGAGACTTCTCTTGTGCATCTCCAGGAGTCTTTTCACATCTCCATGAAGGAGCTGAGATCCCAGGTAGTGTCTCGAGATGGCTCCAGGGAAGCAATTGAAGATGGTCTTTCTCTTTTGAAGAAAAATGCTGAAAGCCCTCTCAACATTTCCTGGAGTCTTGGTCTCTGGTTTGGGGATCTGAAATCCTGGGTAGGCAGCCCTGGACTCTTTCTGGGAAGGTGCCCAAGATGCTCTTTTGCTTTGAAGTGAAATTGTATCCTCCTGGATTCACCTGAGACTTCTTCCAGGAATTTTCTGGAGCCTTTTCACATCTCCTCTAAGGAGCTGAGATCCCAGGCAGCAGTCTGTCACCCTGGTTTTTCTGAGATTTTTAGAGCCTTCTGATTGTTCATAAGATGGAGTCAGTCTCTTTAGCTTCTGTACAATATTAGGAGCAGTTTTCACTTTTTCTCACACATGCCACAAATCTTTTGTTTTTCATTCCCTGTCATTTGTTTGCATATTTCTAACCCGAAAACAACTGTAACTGACAGCTGGTCTGGCCATTTGGCTGGGAAGTGATAACTCCAAAAGCCAATCCACAACCAGACCCACAAATGTATAAAAAGTAAGAAATAAACAGGCAGAGAGGCTCTTGGCCTTGGTTCAGCCTTGGGCTCTCTCTGAGAAGTAACTCTGCCCTGCAAATCTCTTGTCTCTGTGTGGTTGCTTTGTGCCGTGATCACAGCAGTCCACAGTGCTCCAAGGCAGGTACCCAAGAGGAGTTTTTTCCTTTAAAGGAAAAGGTATCATCTGGGATTCAGCTGGAGCCTTCTCAAGTGTTTCCTAGAGTCTTGATTTCTGATCTGTGTCAGTTACTTTGGATTAGCCTTTCAAGATCATCAACTCCAACCTATGACTAAACACCACCATGGCAACCAGATCAGGGCACAGTGCCAGGTCCAGCCTCTCCTTAAACACCTCGAGGGACGCTGACTCCATACCCTGGTGCAGCCCCAGACTCTCCCCTGGAAGCTGCTCCAGTTGATACATTGCTTTTATGTGAAACTGCATCCTTCTGGAGGCACCTGAGATTCCTCCCAGGTATCTCCAGGAGTGTATTCCCATCTCCTCAAGGGATCTGAGATCCCAGGAGCAGCTCCAGATTCACCCAAGGGAGTTACTTGTCACCGAGACACACAAAGTAATCACGCACAGACAATTATCTTAGCCAGGCAGAGGTTTCTCTGATTCCAGCCCTCTGCTCTGAGAGCGGAGAGAGGAGCAAGAGGAAGAAGAGAGCCTCTTTGTTTATTTTTTACTTTTTATGCATTTGTGGGTCTAGCAGGAGATTGGCTTTTTGGGGTTTCCACCCCTCAGCCTCAGTGGCCAGACCAACAGTCAGTTACAGTTATTCTTCAGGTTAGAAATATGCAAACAAAGGACGAAGAATGAAAAACAAAGGATTTGTTTATGTTACATCTGTGGGAAAGGTAGAACAACTTCTCTAATATTGTACAGTAACTAAAATTATGAAATTCAAAAGGCTAAATAAAAAACTCAGAAAAACCAGGGTAACAGTTACTCAAGGTGATTTTTCTTTTCTTGCGCATCCTGAATCTTCCAGGATCCACATGAGTCTCCCCGCAGACACCTCCTGGAGTCTTTCCACATCCATTCTAAGGAGCTGAGATCCCAGGCACAAGCCCCAGACTTCTCCAGGGGAGCTACGTCAGGTGATTTCTTCCCCCTTGCAAGAAACTACATCCTTCTGCATTCAGCTGAGATTCCTCTCAGGGTTCTCTTGGAGTTGTTTGATCTTTAATTTTGAGATCTGAGTTTGTAACAACATGCTCAAAGTCTTCCAGGGGAGGTTTCCAAGATGTTTTTTCTCCTTTGGAGGTAAATTTTTCTCTGGCATCCACACAAAACTTCTCCCAGGTAGGTCCCAGAGTCTTCACTTCTCCTTAAAGAAGCTGAGTTCCCAGGAAGCAAGCCCAAATTTCTCCAGGGAAGACTCCCAAGATATTTTTGCTCATTTGGAAGTCTTTCTCTGTACTAGGATCCACTGGAGACTACTGTGGGCATCTACTAGAGTCTTTTCATCTCTGGTTTAGGCACTTGAAGTCCTGGGTAGCAGCCCCAGACTCCTCCAAGGCAAGCTACCCAAGATGATTTTTCTCTTTTTGTGAGATTGACTGGGATCTACTTTTCTGGGATCTACCTGGCATTATTCCCAGGCACCTCTCAGAGCCTTGACCTCAAAGTTCAGAGAACAAAAAATGATGTGTGGCAACTCCAGATTGCTCCAGGGAAGCTGACATTGATAAATCTTTACTTCTGCAGTGAATCTGCACTTTCCAGAATCTTACTGAGACTCCTCCCAGGCATCTCATGGAGTCATTTATCACAAAGAGGACTGAAGAACTGAGATCCTTGATATCAGCCCAAAGGGATTTTGTGCAAGTGATACCTTAGGATTTTAGCTTTTATATGTTTCATACATTTATAATCCTGCAATTCTTTAGTGTATAACTCTAAACTCCATACAGAGTGTTCACTGTTGCTTTCCCGTTTTGGTCAGACACAACAATTCCTCTCCAGGCCTGGAAATCAAGGACACCTCACTGTTACAGGCCCTGAGAAATGTAAACAAAAGTGAGTTGGGGGGATGCAAACTTGGGGTAAATGACTTCATTACCTGGAGCTGTAATTGGAAGAATAACTCCCAATATGCAAATGGACTAAACTTATAGAAGTGTGAAAACCTGTGACCCATGGTCCATTTTGGGTGTAGCCCCTGGAGGGCTTCATCTGCCCTAAATGTACCTGAAGGCCCTTCAATAAATATAACTGCTTTTTATTCTCTTAATTTTGTCTGGCCTCTTGTTTTAGGTAAGCCCATCAAGGCATCACCAGGAAAGAGGGAGCTGTGCAGGCCTACAGGAACACAGGGGCAACCCCACTGTGGTGACTCAGGAGCAGCTGAACGTGGCTTCTCTTGTGCCAGGGTGTGTCTGTGTGCCCCTCTTGTCACCTTGAGGAGCAGCTGGATGTGCCTGTGGCTGCAGGTTCTGTGTCTGGGGTGCTGCTAGCCACAGAGGCAGCCTTGTCCTCCTGCTGTGGTGCAGGTGAAGGGCTGGACAGTGCCCCTGCTGCTGCCAAGCACCTGGCGGGGCTGGCTGGGTCTGTGGCTGCCAGGGCTGGCCAGGACAGCACCTGCCCCACTGTGGCCATAGATGAGGGGGTTCAAGTCTGGAGGTGTCAATGAGTACAGAACTGACAGTGCCAGATCCAGGGAAGGAGGGGAGATGGAGGAAGGCTTCAGATGGAAAAACACAGTAGTGCTGATAAACAGGAAGACACCAGCCATGTGAGGGAGGCAGGTGGAAAATGCTTTGTGCCATCTCTGCTCAGAGGGGATCCTCAGCATGGCCCTGAAGATCTGTACAGAGGAGAAAACAGTGAAAACAAAACACCCAAAGTCTAAACAGGCATCAACCACAATAAGCCAAACGTCCCATAGATAATGTGTGTAAGCCCAAGAGCTTGAGGAACTGGGGGATTTCACAGAAGAACTGGCTCAGAGCATTGCCCTGGCACAGGGGCAGGAAAAATGTATTGGCTGTGTGCAGCAGAGCACTGAGAAAGCCACTGGCCCAGTCAGCTGCTGCCATGTGGGCACAAGCTCTGCTGCCCAGGAGGGTCCCGTAGTGCAGGGGTTTGCAGATGGACATGGCGTGGTTGTAGGATGTGACTGTGAGAAGAAATTACTCTGCAGATGCAGAGCAAAGCAAGAGAAAGACCTGAGCAGCACATCCTGCATAGGAGATGTGCCTGGTGTCCCAGAAGGAACTGCATGCCTTTGGGGACAGTGAAGCCTATGTCAAGAACAGAGAGGTTGATCAGGAAAAAGAACATGGGGGTGTGCAGGTGGTGGCCGCAGGCTACGGCGCTGATGATGAGGCTGTTGCCCAGGAGGGCAGCCAGGGAGATGCCCAGGAAGAGGAAGTGCAGAAGCTGCAGCAGCCATGTGTCTGCCAATGCCAGCAGGAGGAAGTGGCTGATTGAGTTGCTGTTGGACATTTTGTCCCTCTTGGTAGGAAGGCACTTTCTCAGGAGAAAAAACAGCAACAAGTTCCAGAGATTTCTCTGAGGAAAATGCAAGGCATTTCCCATAGATCATCCCCTGCTACTCAGACTCACTTTCCTTTTGTAGGACTGTTGCCTTCATCTCTGTGCCTGGAACTCTGCTTGATGCTGGATGAGTGTCCTGTGAGGAGCAGATCCTCTGCCCACAGCTGCTGAGGAATCAGCCCAGCTCTGCAGCAATGTCTTCAGGAGAATTTTGGGAGTAGTAGACAGTGCTCTGGCATCACATTTTCACTTGAAACTGCTGCCAGCAGAGAAGGGCTGGTCAGCATCTGCAATCCCAATGCTAAGCCAAGAGGATGGATGGGAAATTTGGATTTTTTCAACAGTTCTTCCCCATGTACCAAGTGAGTGTTCTTGCATGTCAGAAACACTCAGGATTTCTACTGCAAAGAATAAAGTGAGTCCTGCAAGACAAGAGCATTGCCTGTGGCTCAGCACACAATGAGAGATGCTCTATCCCTCCGTCCCATCCCCGTATGTCTCATGGCCACACCTTTCTTAGATGGGGGGTGATTGCACTCCCACATTACACTGAAAAGCCACTAGACACTGCTGGGAGCAGAGATCCACTGCAGACCAGGAAATGTCTCACCCTTCCTCAAGGTCTCAGCACCCCACTTCCAGCCAAGGACACACACAGCTCAATCGACCAACCCAGCACCACCTCCTCCATCACAGCATCTCTGTGCTTCCTTGTGAGCCTTTCAGGAAACACAAAGATACTTGGGGCAGGTTTGCACCTTGCTGGGCAGTTCACAGCCTGGAAGGATGCCCAAGAAGGATGTACGGTGGATTGCATCTCAGTGTAGAGGAAAGTTGGGAAATTTGTTCCCATGCACATGGCTGCAGAAAAGGACTAAAAAAGTCAGTAGCTGACTGTGCAGTTGAAAATGCCAGCTCCAAGGAGAATGAGTACGAGAAACCAGTAAAAACAGCAAAACCACAGACAGGTGGAGGAGCAAAGAAACACAAGGAGAGGGTGTGGCTGGGAGAGGCCAAGGCAGGGTCAGCTGGGCACTTAGGGCAGTGTTACCCTCACCCAGCTGTGCCCCCTCCCAGAGCCCCCCAGTGCCGGGCAGCTGCTCCCAGCCCTGTGCTCTGCAGAGGGAACCAGACACAGGGCTGCAGAGCTGCCCCATGGCTCTGCTGCAGCTCTGCCTGCACAGGAGGGGCTTCATGCCTTGGACCCCCAGCCCTGATGGCAGAGGCTTTGCTGGCTGCAAGAGTAGGAGGCAAAGGGGGCTGCATTGGAGGGGGTCACACTGAGTTCTTTGAAGTCTCCCCCACACAACATTTCTGGTCAGACTTTCTCCTCATCCCATGATCTCTGTTGCCTGGGATTTTTCCTCCAGTGAAGCTTTTCCCCCCTCCCCCGTCAGCACTCAGAGAATCCAGCACAACATCCCTGCACTCACTGTGGCCCTCCAGAAAGCTGCCTGTTGGCAGGGTGCTGGCTGGACACATGTCCCTCTTTGCAGTGGGAAAGGGCAGGGCAGAACAACCTGGTTGGTCCAGCAGAGGTGATTCTTATGCTTCAATCAGCAGAGGAGTGGCTGAAGGTACTTTCAGAGGCCTCAGACTTGCTGGTCACTCCAAGTTACAGCTCAGGGCTTGTTGGAGTCCAGGGCATTCCTTTGGCTGCCCTGGAGGGTCAGAGACCTGGAGAGAGGGGTCTGGGGCCCCAGCCCAGAGCTCAGAGAGACACTGGCTTTGATCTCAGTCCATGGGAAAGACTTCCTACACTGCGAGAGGGTTTGCAGGCCACAAGAGTGTGAAAGATTGTAGTTTAGCTTATCATAGGGTGAAAAAACAGTAAATTTGGATTTCTAGCATTGAAGTGAATGGGGGCAAGATGGAGAATCTGGGACGTTTGTCTCCTACTGCTTCTTTCTTCTTCCCTCACTCTATTTCGGCAGTGACATTGGCACAAAGTAGTTTAGTGGGGATTGGGTCAAGGTAAAGATGACCTGTTTAGTATTAGTAATAGGCATTGGCGAGAAATAGTAAATAAAGAACATGTAGCAATTATTATAAAAGATAAGGACAGCCCTGGGCAGGGAGGAGTCGTCAGAGGTCCAAGCAGCTGCAAACATCTTTTTGGACACTGAGAAAATTGTAAGATAAGAAACAATAAACAATAAACAAAACATGCAACCTTGAAAAATCAGAACTTGAAGGCTCCATCTCTTTCATCCGTTTGGCTCAGAGCTTTGCAGAGGGGAAAAAAGACTCTAAAACCACCTGAATGCCAGGGAAAGCCCATGACAAGGGCTCACAGTGACTTGTTCAAGGAGAGCCCTTTTTGCATTCTCCATCTCCAATTCTCCAAGAATGTGAAACTGAAATCACAGACTCAGGGAAGCTCCTTATCTCTACAGCGATCCCTCCCTTGACCTTTCCATTGCAAAGTGCCCTCAGCCATGTCCGGGAGGTGATGTAGAGCTGGAAGAAGACCTGATCCACAGAGACTTCTGAAACCAGAAGCCCCCTCTCCTGCCTGGTCACCAGCACATGAAGCTTCACAGCCTGCAGCCAGGGCCAGGGAACCCACATGCCCCATGCCTCTGGCAGGGCAGCAGGGAAGCCTCAGGCTAGGGGCTGTGCCAGCTCTGGGACATCATTCTAGGCAGCTGCATTGCCCTGCAGGCAGACACTGACCCTGGCAGGGGCTGTCAAACCTTGGCTCCAAGTGAGCTCTTCCAGGTACTCTCAGCCCAGACTGCCTTTCTCCTCACTCTGCCTCCCTCCAGATGGGCCAGTGGAGGCATCTCAACCTGGGTTTGTGTTCCCAGCATTTGAGGGATACCCAGTTCCCATCCCATACCTTCCACTAAGCCCGAGCTGGTAAGTTTCTTCTTGCCTCTGTACGTGTGTGCCCAAAATAGACACCTGTGTGTGAGTGTATTCTCTCAACTGCCATGGGAATGGCAGAGAAGGAAGCAGAAAAGGAAGGAACGAGCTGGTTACAGGTAAATAACCAGGCACAAATGCCAGAAGTTGTTGTAGTGCATTAATTTGGTTTATATTGCATTTCATTTTTGTGTTGGGTTTTGTAGTGGTTTCTTCTGTACCACCCTGTTCCCTTGGAAAATGTATCACGAGGTTTATCCCTGCTGCTTCTCCCCACCCATCCTCCCACACGGGAATGTAACTCAACTCTGTTCCACTCCCACCTTATCCCTGATTGGGTAGTGGCTTGTCCCTGCCTCTAGCCCCTTCCCCCCTGGGTAAAAGTTCTGTGAGGACAGGGGGCTCTCTCTTGCTCTTAGGACTGGGACGGACCAGACTGAGCTCCGGACTTTGTGGGGGCAGGACCCCAGAATAAAGCCATGATCCAGCCCCAGACCAAGGGCAGACTCTTTCCTTTTGCCATCAACAGATGCCTGCTCTCTCTAAAGAAAAAGGTTTGCAGCCGCTGGGATCTTTTGGGACCCTGAAGGAGAAATTCCTTCTGGCATGGTTTCTCTTTCAAGCTAGCCGAAGCAAAAATGGAGCATGGGCTCTGAGGGAGAGAGAGAGAGCCGCTTCAAGAGGTGGTCCCACATCTCTAGGAAAAGGAGCAGGTTCCTATGGAGGACTGTCATTGTCCTGGCATTCCCTGGCCAGGCAAAGCAATGGGTTGCCAACAGCCTGAAGGAATTTTGGACAACTTCTTGGATGGGCTGCCAGGTGGGCTAAGAAAGGGGACGCTCACTGGAACTTGGAGATGACCAACAGGGAGAAGCTGGTCAGGAATGGGCTCAGCAGTGCCCACCTTGGCTGTCATGACAATGAAATCGTGGGGTCTCAGGTGCCAAAAAGCAGTGACTAAGGCCAGCAGCAGAGCATGGGCCAGGGTACTCCAGAGGAGAAAGATTTGATGTACTGTGAGTCAAGAGGTGCCATGGCAAAGGCAGCTCTGAAGGCTGAAGGAGCTCAGGAAATCTTACAGGTCTTGCAGGAAAGCCACCTGCCAGCACAAGAAGGATCTCTCCAAATTCCCATGAAATAAACATTCTTCTCCTGAGACTGCTTGGCTGAACAGACAGAACTCCAGGACAAAGAGGCAGCAAACAAGAGATGGAAACAGGGCAAGTTGCAAAGCAGGCATTTAGCACACCTTGCCCCAGAATGTATGGATGAAGCCAAAAGCAAAGCTCTCAGGGGTTTGAGAGATGCTGGGAAGGGCAGAGGAAGCACAGGGAGCTGCTCAAGGAATAGAGGGTCCTGCTGAATGAGTCACACCCATCCTGGAGGTCTGGCACAAGTGGGCACTAGGGCTGATGGCCTCCTGTGGACAGCTCAGCCTAGCAGGTGGGTGTACACCCTTCCTCTGGGAGGGATTGTGCTTGTCCATGACATGGCTCAAGACTCTGCAGAATCTACTTGAAGAGAGGCTGATGACCTAAATACATCTGCACTAATGCAGACTTGGGTCTCCAAGATCTACTGGGTTGAATTTGTATCTTTAGGTGGAAACCTCTCCATTTTGACTATATTCCTGAAGTTTCAACCTAATAGTTCAGGGATTAGGGAAAATCATCAGGATGTTTACAATGGCAAAATCTCTGAGCATGCCAAGGTCACTCTGTGATAAAATCTTGCACGTGGCCAGAATAGAGTAAACTGAGTGAAGATTTATCAAGTCTTTGAGGGTGTCCAGCACTTTTCAGAATGGCTTAATAATAGCGAGATGGCTCTTCAAGGGTGTTTTGTAAAACAATAAGTTTTAATAAAAGCAAAATAACAAACAATACAGAAATAAAAAGAAAAGCCAAGCACAGGTGTCAGAGAAGCCTGACACCTTGCTATGACACCTGGAAAATTCCCAGAGCACTTCTGTGCTCATCTTTAAGTACTGAATGACCTAGAGGGTTCTATTGGCAAAGAGGTTTTAAGAAACATTGCTAAAGCCCAACCAGTGCTCCTGTGCTGGCACTGAGTGAGAAGGCTATGGAAGGTTCTAGTTTAACTTCCTTACATGTTCTAAGGTAAACCAAAACTTTTTCCCATATATAGAAGCACCTACTTGGGTATGGGGGTGCATTCCTACAGCTCTGCACTCAATGTCCCTTGAGGCAGGTGCTCAGGGATGAGTGAGGATGACTCATCCTGAAGCACACTTGCTAATGGGATCATGGAAGGATGGAATCATAGAATGGGTTGGGTTGGAAAGGGACCTTTAAAGGCCATTGAGTCCAACCAGCTGCCATGGGCAGAAACATCTTCAACCAGAGCAAACTGCTCAAGGGCCCCTCCAATGTGGCTCTGGATGTTTGCAAGGATGAGGCATCCAGCACCTCCCTGAGCAGCCCATTCCTTGCTTTCACCACCCTCTGTGTAAAAAATCTCTGCCTCATGGTGGGATCCCTTGGATGACAGTGTGAGGAGCAGCAGGCTTCCCGGAAGGAAGAGATTAATTTCATGACTCCCCGTCCTTACCTGCACAGAGGGTCCTTCCCCAAGAGCTTGGAACATGCCTGCAAGTGCCTGAGCTCTTGGTCCCCTTGGCCATGGCAGTCATCTGCAGCAGTGAGGTCTGTGAGGAGACAGGTTGTCCTCGTGGCACTGAGGCTGTGACCTTGTATCCTTGGGGACGATGGGCACTGTGACACTGCTGTCTTTTCCTGGCCATTGCCCAGCACAGCCCAGGCTGCCTCCAAGGAGAGCCCTGGGCTCTGGGAAGGACAGGATCTTCCATTCCTGGCACTGGGATTCAGGCCTTGGCCCTTCTGCTCCATCAAACAAAGGGTTTGCTCAGCACCAGTGTCACCTGCCCAGTACCTCTGCCTGCCTGCAATCACACACAGCCTCCAATTCTCGGCTCGAACAAGGCCTTGGGGAGGCTTCATCGGAAAGGGCTTTCAGTGGCAACTCTTAATGCTCCAAGACACTTTGGGTTTTTCTTCTGGCTTGGATTTCTTGAGGGACTGCTGCTCTCTTCTCTCAGGATTTGAGGATCTGGACTCAGAACACCAAATACACCCCAGGGCTCATTAAAAGGAAGAAAGGCCTAATGGGTCATTACCTTCCCAGCCCCTTTGTCAAGTCTTCAACACTTGTACAGCTAATTAGAGGGGTTTGAGGACTGGAGATAAAGCCTCCAATGCCCACTTTAAAGAGGTGATAACAGCGTTGTGCAGCTGACACTGATCCAGGATATCCTAGGGAGACCAGGACCAATGGAAAAACAGTTCCTGGAGACCCAACACGGGATGGACAACTCTGCCCATCACCTCCACTCCCTGGCCCTTTCTCTCAGTGCCCACCTGAGACCTGCCTCACTTTCTGTGATATGAGACTTGTCCACTGAATTCTGTAGTGATGTTACAGCTCCTTTGCATCAACTTCCACCTCTTTTCATCCTAGATTTGGCTGCAAACAGGCATGGAAGGGTTTCTGCTAATGATGAACCAGAAATATATTAATTAAAATAATAACAACAAAAGGAACTCCCCTCCCATAAAACCCCCAAACTAAAACCACCAGCAACAAAATAAACAAGCTAACAACCAGAAACTCAAAACCCCACCCAACTCCAGAGGTGAAACATGATAAACAATAAATCACAGCACATGGCACCCACATCCTCCACGGCCTCTGCAGATGGTGCATGTTGGGCAGGGAGGTGCTGCAGAGGGCCAGGCTGGACTCGTGCCCTGCCCAGGGACCCTCCACAGCCCCATGGGTCCCTGCCATGCTGAGTTTGACAGGTCCCCTCCCAATATGCTGCATTCAGTTCTGACTCAGCATTAAGAAATCCAACAATAAAACAGAAAGCTGATTACAGAATCTTGCAAAATCCCATGCAAGAACATTTCACTATAAAGTCACAAGTATTAACAAAAGCTGAGATCAACTTTATAAAACAATCTTCAAGCACTTGGACTAGAAGAGCTCAGGCAATAAATTTAATTGGAATGAACCCTTTCTTTCTAACATGTGAGCAATGCCATCAAATTTCCAAAACCAGTGTAAGAGGGGCCCCCAGCCGCAGAGGCTTCACACAGAGCAAAGACACAGAACAGGTCGGGGCAAGCAACTGCCAAAATTATAACTTCTCAATTGCAATGAAGGATTTATTTTAATTTTACTGTAGCCACTATTAATAAAGTGTAAGATTTAAGAGTCTTGAAAAATAGAAATAAAAAAAATAATAAAATACCTCCCACTATACCAAAAAGACAACCTCATATTTCTTTAACGTCATGAGGTTCCTGAAAAAACAATCAAATCATCCTGAAAGTTCAGAGGTACAAAAGAAATCTGACTTGAATATCTGCATGAAATCACAGCAGGGTTTGTCCAACTGGCATTCAGAATAGAAGCAAATAAACAAATCCATATTTTCTAAGGTATTTTCCATGGTCATCCTCCATTTTTTAAAGGCAGATTGCACCAAAGACCTATTATATTCTTACTTGGAAGAATGATGCTTTGAGTTATTTAAGCTTTGAGGTGAAATTAAAAATTACTTTCACTGAAGTCAGATACTCCCAGGCTTGAAGGTAAGGCATGAATAAAATTAGTTACTTGCCTGCAATATTTGCAGAAAGAACACACTGAAATGCCCTTTAACAGGAAAATCTAAAAAAATCTTAAATCTAATTCTGGACACCAGCTGGAGACAAGATGAGAACTGTTGCTAATTCTGAGTTTGGTTTCCAAAGCCTCCGTTTAACTTTGGCAGAGTTGTGCTCAGCAGCTCTGAAAATTGGGCCTGCAGTGACAGAGATGTGTTTGGACCTGGGTCACAGCCATTTCAGCACCTGCCACAAATTCCACAGTGACAGCTGCTGCTCCCACATGAAAATGGCCTTTGGGGTCATTTGAAGCCCAGCCCAGTGCTAGTCCCTGCCCAGCTGCAGGAATCCCAGGAGGGGAAGGAGGGATTGGTTTAGAAGCTCCTGAATGCCCTCAGTGGACCTGGGCCTGCAGCCATGCCCACCTTGCTGAGCAGCAGCTGCGGAGCAGGAGCAGAGCCCGATATGCCCCATCTGTGTCAGGGTGGCCAGGCCTGGGGCAGGGCTTTGGGGCCAGGGGCAGTTGGGCCAGGGCATGGCTGTGGGACCAGCGGCAGTTGGGCTGGGGCAGGACTCTCCAACTGCCTTGGATGTGCAACTGGAACCCAGCAACTGCCAAAACAGCCATGGAGCCCCAGAAGGTGAGTGGGGAAGAGTCAGCTCTCCCTGTGCCGGGCCCAGAGGGGGCCTGGGTGGGCCTGCGCTGTGCCATGGGGAACCGTTCCCCCTAGGAACAATGGGGCATTCCCAGGGGGTGTTCTGGAGCTGGCAGCAGCTTTGGTGCTGGCTGTGGGGATGAGCCTGGCAAGGAATGGGGGCTCCTGGCCATGCCAAGGCATCATATTTTCTCCATCACTGCAGGCACTAATGAGGGAGCAGCTTTTCATTGCATTCCCAGCACACCAGTTTACAGCCCAGCCTCAGCCCTGCCCAGAGACTGCAATGGGTTTCTCCCAGTCCCCTCACAGATGATTATTTGTGGTCCAGAGGAGCCCACAGGAATGAACAGAGTGTGCTCGGGAGGCAGGAGCACTTCTGCTATGGGAAATGCTGTGAGAGCTGGGACCACTGCCTGAAGAAGGCTCAGGAGAGATCTTAGAGCTCCTTCCAGCCCCTGAAGGGACTCAGAGTTGGGGAGGAACTTTGAGCAAGGACCTGCAAGGACAGCACAAGGGGGAATGGCTTTCAACTGAGAAAGGGCAGGGATCGACTGAATCTTGGGAAGAAATTCCTCCCTGGAGGAGGAATAGTGAGGAGGGTGGAGAGGCCCTGGCACAGGTTGCCAAGAGGTTGCCCTGGAAATGTTCAAGGCCAGGCTGGATAGGGCTTCGAACATCTTTCTTTATGGTGTTCTCACTAAGACACTTTCCTTCAGGTTGCTTGTTCCGTTTTCAAACTCTGGGGTTGAAAGGATTCCCAGGGAAGGGAGAAAGACATCAGCTGGAATTTCTGAGCTGGGGTAGGCTGGGAAAATATTTAGAACCAACATCCTCAGGGATAGCTATGCAAACCTGAGTGTGCCCATCCCTGTGTTCTTCCAGGTTGTCCAGGAGCTTGATCTGAGCCAGGAATTCCCTTCCCACATGTTCCTTCAACAGGAACCTTCCTCAAGAGCCCCTGAAGTGAGTACAACTGTACTGAGCTGGCTCAGGACCCTTTTGAAATGGGACTTAGGGAAGGGAATTGCAGGAACCCTGCAAGGGGAAAGCTGCTAGGCCATGGCTCTTCTGTTTATCCCTGAGTGGGGTTCATTTCTCTGTGCCTCATTTCTGGGCCCCCATTTTACCCCAAAAGAGACTTTTCTCTGTTTGATTGGTTTAACAACATCTTTGATGGTGGAATGTGAACAAATAGAACAGGAACCTGATCTCTGATGGTGCTATTTAATTTCATTGTAATCACAGTAACACATATCTTAAGCACAAGCAATGTGCTTGGAGTAGAAATAGATTTCACATGTTTCAGATTTTGAAATTGGTTCTCCATGAATGAACACCCATTCTTGTTGGGATCAGAAGAGGCATCTCAGATGGTACTTTGGAATAGGACAGAATACCTGCCCTCCTCTTAGCAGCATAAAGCAGAGAAGGAACACTAGATCTCCACTCCAGACTATGAAAAGAGTTTTTCTTCCCCCAGATACTTGAATTTTATTTAATTTTTTTTTCTTTTCTTCATTTAACATATTGCCCCTTCATGTCATCTTGTTTGATGCTAAAATCCATGGTAAAGCATTTTCAGAAATCACTCCTGGAAAAATCCCAAAGCTGTCTTGGCACATTTTGCAAAGGCAAGCTGTGACAAGGACAAGGAGGAATGGCTTTAAGCTGAAAGGGATTTAGATTAGATATTAGGGAGAAACTCTTGGCTGAGGGTGCTGAGGCCAGAGGGGCTGTGGCTGCCCCTGGACCCCTGCAAGTGGCCAAGGCCAGGTTGGACAGGGCTTGGGACAGCCTGAAAGAGGAGAAGTTGTCCCTGCCCATGGCAGGGAGATGGAATGGGATGATCCTTGATGTCCCAAACCATTCTGGGATTCTCTGAAATTACTTTAAATCTCACAATTCTCCCCTCACCCCCCGCTCCCTCTCCCCTGCAGGCACGGCAGGAGGCAAAAGAACGCATAGAGCCACCCCAGAGCGGCACAGACAGAGCGACATGTAAATGGAAAGCAGAAAGCCATGGAAGTGTGTCCGGGACAAAAGCAGGAACATCCGCAGAGAGCAGCACAGGGACATTCCCAAGCACTCCGCTTCACAACCTTCTCTCCAGACTCAGGGAAATAGAAGCGGAGTTGATCTGTGCTGATGAGGTGGACACTGAGTTTGGGTCTGGCGAGACAGTGGCGCCAGCAGTGCCACCAGCAGTGACACCAGGAGTGACACCACCAACGCCACCAGCAGCGGCTCAGCCTCCTGCCCAAGCCCCAGGAGACAGTCGGTGGCACCACGCTAGTGCAGAGCTTCAGGCAGTCCTGCGGGAAGGCAGTGCTCGGTACCAGCAGCGTGACTTCACAGCAGCCGCAGCCAAGTTCTCCATGGCACTGGAGGTACAGGGCTAAAGGGCTGTGACTCCGCAGCAAAGCCACGGCAGGGGCATCTGCACAGCAGGTGTGGCCCCTGCACAGCAAAGCCAGGGCTGTCCCCACACTCTGTGGGTCAGGGATAGCAAAGGGAACCAGGAGCAACAACCCGGAATGCTTAGGGTTGGAGAGAAATCCTGAGAGGCGATTTCACCTGGAACCTGAAAACTGGGAGTTATAAATAAATCATAGAAAGGGGGCAAGTGTTGGACCAAAGAATGTCAGGTAATTTTGTACTTTTCTCCAGTTCTAAACTGTATGGAGGAAATTGAAGTCCCACAGAGTGAAAAAAAAAGCTCCTCTCTTTAATCTTGGCTCAACCAGCAACAAATGCCCCCTCAATAACTGAGGAGTTTTCACTCTGCCCCAGCTAATGTCTTCTCTCCACTATGACTCCAATCCCTTCAGCCAGGCACTGGAAAACCTGTGAAGGGGACTGCACTTTTTTTAGCACTATTCTGCCAAACTTCATTCAAAAGCATGTGTCAAATATTAGGGCTTTCCTGTTCACAAGCAAATATCCTATTCCTATATTTTTCCCTACAGTACTAAAGTAATTTTTAAAGCAATAACTATTATAGCATTCAGTGAGTAAAATGATAATGTGTCATCTTTTTAAAGTGATTTTTTGCACCCTATATTCTGATATGAGCTGTGGTAGGGACAGCACCATGGGTCACTTAAGAAGAAAGGAGGACTTGTCTCCTCCTAAGAGGAAAGGCTGGTGAATGGACATACCAGGAAAATGGATGAAGGAATTAATCCCTGGGATTGCAGACAGAGTGATTGAGACATCACAGAATTGTAGGGCTGGTGCTCCTCAGCAGTCTCTAAATTCAGTTCTCCTCAGAAACAAAAATCCTAGAACATCCCTGAAAGACTCTTCTGTCCTCTGTACTGATTTTCGTAATGCTGACTTTAGTTAAAGCCAGAGTCTATTAGACTTCAGTTTTCTCTGATATTCAGTCACAAAAAGCATTTCCACCCAGCAAATGGTGTATTTTAACATTTGGAAATCATGGTTTTGTTTCATATGCAGCTTTGCAGTAAAGGCTTTGCTACAGAGGATCCCTTGAAGTCCTCTCCAGATGATATTTCCAGGCTTTCCAGTTGGATCGAGTCAATGCTTGTCATCTGCTACTTAAAGCTGGAGCAGCCTGGCCTTGCTCTGCATCATTCACACAGGTAAGAGGAAATACAGATTAGATTCACTGCTAAGACTGAAATCCAGAATGAAACAGAGACTAGGAATAAGTGCTGTGCAGGAAGAACCAATCTACTAGGAAAGGGGAATCAAGAAAACACACCTTACAGGTGGCACTGGTGTTTAGATTGGACTAATTGCCTCTTTTGAAGAGTCTGACACACAGGCCAAGTTTTGCCCACATTACACCTATGCCTTGTACAGAGAGTATTTCAAAATACCTCAGGTCCTGGTTTGGAGACAAATTTGGGGGAAACGCCTGTATAGGATCCCTCTGGGAAGCAAACCCAAGTGGCCCCTCCCTCCAACCAGTCCGAAAAAAACCTTTTTTGGAGAAAAGTGGAAAAAACTATTTTACTAAACAAATAAAGTGCATACAAGTATAAAGAATGAATAATATGAAACAATAAAACCTCTCGTTCTGGAGTGAGATAGCAAATTGAGAAAGTCCTTGCTGTGGGTGGAGCTCGGCTCTCTCTCAGTCTCTCCTCAGTCCCTGTCCCTCCGGCGCTGCTGGAAAATGCTGAGGTCCAGGCCCTGGTGGGCCGCAGGTGCAGCCCCCAGTGCTCCCCTGGGTTTTCAGTCTAGAGCAGGTTTAAACAGTTCCAAGAAAAGGAAAAAAACCAGTCCAGGGAACTTCTCTGCCTTAGCTAGCTGAAACTAACTAAAAGCAAAAAGATCTCTGTCCTGCAGTCTCTCCAAGCCTCTGCTGAACACCCCGTCCACAGAAGAATGTGGAGGAGTCAGGCAGTTTTCTCAAAACAAACTCCGCGCTTCTCCTTGCTCTTAGAACCAGTCTTAAAGGCACAGGACTCAATATACAGCACAAACAGAACAGACGACTGGGGATACAAACATCATAAAGTTACCCTAGGACACCTCAGGTTCCCATTCTGACACATTCCAGATGCACAGTGCTTCCAGGGAGATGGGACAGATACCTGCTGCTCCTGTTTGGGGAGCTGGGGGTTAACAAGAGCCTGTGCTGTAGCAGTTTTGCTTATGTTACATGCCAAAGGCAAGGGAGAATATTACCCCTGGAACATATTTTCTAGAGCAATACGCAAACCCCTAATGAAATTGCATTTAGGACAAAATCACAGTGAAATGAACCTTTAAGCAGTATTTTTAGTAAAATTTTCTTCATCGATCACAACTGGAGAGGGAGACAGAGAGAGTTCACTTGACATTTGAGATGTAGCACTGGGTTGAGGCATACAGTGTCTGCCTCAGTCACTGCTTGATTCTTAGGAGCTCTTAAGAACTCCCAGTCTCACCTTGTCCATCCCTCTTCTCTCCCCAAGGAGCATCATTCAGAACCCCTCTCACTTCTGCAATCACCTGCGCCAAGCTGCTTGCTTTCGGTGCCTGCACAGATACTCAGAGGCTGCCAGGTACTTCTGCTACTCGGGCGTCCACAGGGCTCCTCTGCATCCCTTTCCTTGCAGCTCTTAGCAGTGACACATCCTCTAGGAGCCAGGCTTCTCCCAAATCTGTGGGAGCCTTGCACTGGCTTTGTGTATGTGATCTCAGGGGCAGCAGAGATCACAGTCCATGTTAATGTGAACAATCCCAATTGCAGCCCTACATGACATCTGAGGCTGTGGGAAATCTAGATGCTGAGAATTTTTGATTCTCTGTGCTGACAGGCACAGAACTTCAGGGAAGCCCTGCACTTGACCTGCAGCCTTAAAACAGGCTTCCAAAAATGAGTGATAGTACTGGGATCATGGAAATGTAGTTTGGATAGTACTGTGTGATCTCACAGGCTGGAAAACTTAGATTTGGGATTTTAGTGTATAATGATATATGGGAGCCAAGATGGAGAATTTGGCGTGTGGATCAGTTGTCTTTTTTGCACCTTCTTCCTTCTTTTTCACAAATCTGGGGTTTTTTTCTGTAATTTGGTGAAAGAAGTCTGCATTGAGGGTTTTGGGTGACCGTAATTGGATTAGAAACATAAATAATACAGATGTCAACTGTTTATTGGATAATTGGGACTTAAATAGCCTTGAATAGACACCATTTTGGGTTCACTTTCTTGACTTGTTAGAGAGAGCTCATATCTCATGAGTTTGTAATAGATAAGGACAATAAACTTCACAGTGAGACTTCAAAAACAATGTCTCCTGAGTTTTATTCACAATGACCTTGGAGCAGGAAAGAGCCAGGCACGCCAGCATGGGTCTATTTTCTGGCAGAGTTTGGTGAACTAAAAATGTGCTTGCTGATGCTGGTCTAAAAGCTGGACAAGGACTGGGCATTCTGTGTAAGCTTTGGCATTAAGCTCACCTGACACTCTTTGAACAGACCCTCCTTTCAGCCTGGCCACACAGCCCCTTCTCTGCCTGCACACTCTTCTCTCTGCTTTTGTCCTCAGGAGTGCCATGGTGGCACAGTATCTGTATATCCTGGCCGAAGGTGCAAGGCTGGACACCAGTGACCTCCTGCAGCTGTACTGGCAGGTAACAACTGACAACCTGGGGAGGAACCACAGAATGGGCCAAGCTAGGAGGGACCCACAAGGATCATTGGGACCAACTCCTGGCCCTGCACAGGGCCGTTCCCAAGAGTCACACCCTGTGCCTGAGAGTATTGTCCAACTGCTCCTGGAGATCTGTCAGGCTTGAAGCTGTGACCACTTCTCCAGGGAGCCTGCTCCAGTGCCCAAACACCCTCTGGGGGAAGAACCTGCTCCTGATATCCAGCCCAAACCTACCATGGCACAACAATTCTGGATACAGCTGATGAAGGCATTTTTTCATAAGGCTTCCTGATGTGACTTTCAGAGAGCATGGAATCACTTTTTGTCTTTATCTGAAAGACAGTTTCCCTTGTCCCTGTCTCCTACTGGTAGATGGAGGCTCATGGAATCACCATCCAAACTGCTTGTTTGTTTTGTTTGGGTTTTTTTAACTAGCCTCTACCCAATATGAAATGTATAATTTCTTTGCCCTTTTTTAGGCTATGACTCAAGAAGCCCTCAGTAGAGAAGTCTCTTTTTCTGTTCTGTACACGCCTTTTGAGAAAGAGGACAAGGCTGACAAAATAAAGGAAGCAAACAAAACCTTTGCTGAGAAGCACCCTCATTATGTGCAGCACATATTTACAGGTAACAGCAGGTTTCAGCTGCCCTTAAGCACTATGGATTGTGTTTGTGCAGCTGAATTCAAAAAGTTGGAAACAGTTGGAGAGTTTGAACTGCTTGGCCTTCAAATACTTCCACTGCTCTGGGGAATTGGGCTGAATATGCTTTATCTCAGTCATCAGCAAAATTTAAGCTGTTGATGCAAAAGGCTGCAGAGCCCTAAGATTCAAAGCCCAGTGAGAGCTGGATATGTTGGTTTTGTCATCTGTGTTTTGGCAAGGTTTCTGGAGACCATTTCACTCTTTCTTAGACATCTCTATTTTTTCTCCATAAAAGTAACTTCTCTTACAGCTGTAAAGAAATATGAGAGTGGAAATTATTTTCCCTTCCCTATGCAGATCCTCATGGAATTCACCTGTTGCCAGAGAAGGCTGAATCTCATCCTGGCCAGCAGTACCTACTGACTCTTGGCTTCAGAAACAAAGAGATTGGAAAAACCGTGGAAAAGTTTGTAACTCGAAAACTGCCAGTTTTTCCAGGTGTGCCAAGTTGCTGAAGAACTGGCCTGGCTCAGGGGTGATGCCCACAATCCGTACTAATTTAAGGGGGAGGGGTGTCTTGGAACCCATTTCCATCAGTCCCATTAGCCCTGATGGCCCAGGCAGCTGTTCCCATCCCCTTCACTCTTCCTCCAGTACACCCAGCATCCTGCCAGATCCCCTAAAGAAAATGGAGATGAATAAACAATACCTCTGTGGCTCTGTGATTTCACTTCCTAGGCCAGAAAATAACTTTCAGTCCCAGCATGGAGGAAGGAGCAGAAACATTTTGGCAGAACACTGTGAAAAAGATCATGGCAGTCATGGCTTTTATAGGAAGCACCAAGATAAAGGTGAGTGTCCCGTTCATATTCCGGTTATGGGATGTGTGGGAAGGACATGTGCTTTTGGGGAGTAATTACTGCTGCACATGCTCCTCTCGTGTCTGGAAATGCTCTGTGAATTGCATTAGGAACATAGCTCCAGCGGGTTTAGACTCTCTTGAAAAAGGAGTCCTAATGTCTTAAGAGTGACCACAGTTTCTTGAAAGGCCCTCTGCATGCAGTCTTCTCCAATCTTTGTGGCCTATGATATTATATCCCTACTTCACATAACCACCAACAGAGTTACTCACTCTATTTCATACCCAGAGTAGACTGCACCTCCCACACAGAGCTCTGTCAAGAGTTAATCACTGCTATTTGAAGCATTTCTAGTGATTGAGATCCTGATCCCACTGGAGTGAAGGTGTGAAGTAACCTTCCCATCTGTTACAACCAGAAGCCAGGTGATGGTGACTACCTCTGCTCCATCCTTTCTGCCATAATGAACACAGCTTTTAGCACTGGGGCTGATAGCACAAAGGTCAACAATTAAATTTGCACATAGATGAGACTTCTTCCATGCAATTCTTGACTTATTCTCCCGAGCAAAGAAACATGAGCTAGAGATCTGAGGAAGCTCAGACTCCTTTCCTGCTAGAGGGCAGTTGCTGGACCAGCAGTGAGTGCCAGAACTTGAGCACTCAGCAGAGGGAAAGATGTGCAGGGCTTGGCCAAAAGCATCCACACAGAGGTGAGGGAAGTGGAGTGGATGGAGGGTAGATACCCCTCAGGAAAAACAGCTGCTTCTTTGCAGTGCTTTCCCAAAGCCCTTTGCTCCTGGCTTTGGATGACCAAAAGCCCCAGTTCCTGATGTACAGAGTACAGCTCTGTACAGCAAGTAGCAGCTTTGGGAAAGGAGAGGATCTGTTCCTGCTGGGGGAATTCCTTTTGATGCACTTCAAGAAGCTACAATTACAAATAGAGTGTGGGTTGGAAACTCGAAACACAGTAAAATCGTGGTCTTCCCAAAAGCCCCAGAAAAACTGCAATTTTTAAATTTTTTTGACCCACTCCCAATTCTCTCTTTGCTTTTGGAGATGAGATTCCTCTATTGCAACTACTGCAGTCTCAAAAGAGTAACAGGAAGAGAAAAAAACTTTGAAATCAGGCAGGTTATGCATTCCCTATGACTCCTCTCTTCTGTAAATGGATTTGGAGGAACGGGACCACACAGTTCAAGCAGAGATAACCAAAAAGGTCTGGTTTCCAGGGCACAGGGGAAAGAAACTTGTCCTGTCAGAGGTGAGAGCAGAGTACTGTCTTCAGACTGCCCAAGCCAGCCCCCACTGTACGAATTTACACTGCTTTCACACAGCAGTATTTTCCACTAGCTATATACCTCCCCTTTGACATTCAAATATTTTTGCTGAAACACAAGTACACTCCCAGAAAACCCAGTAAAACCGCAGCACCACAGAAGGCAGCAGCGAACTGATCTTTTTTCCATGGAAGTTGGCATGGCAGCCCTGTGGTTTAGACAAGGGCTACCCTGGTGCCACCTCCACAGCAGCAAGGACAGGAAACTGGGCTGAGCCAAGAGCCTACAGGTTCATAATCAGTGCCAGGGATCGGTGTGGGAGCTGTGATGGAGAGGAGGAAGACCCCAGGGGAAAAGAGTGGGTCACTGAGTTGGAACAAACAGCTGCCAGGTCTGTGTCCATTGTCAGAGGAAACATATTCCCTTTCCCTTCAGTTTTCAGAGCGTTCAGTGATCCCAGCAAGACAAACCTCTGACCCATGGAGCAGATGACAATGCCAGTTCTACCTAGGAATGGGGATGGGCACAGAGCCAGAGCTGCTCTGCTGCTGGGGACTGACACCTCTTTATGGCGCTTACAGAGATTGGGCTACTTCTATTTCCCCTAAAGTATTTCACAACTGTCTTCAAGCTACAAACACAATTCCGTATTACTTCCATCACACATAAGCAAAATTAAAAATGGCCTAACTTCAGCTACAGACTCAAGCACTACAACTTACTTGGAGAAGAAAAGATAATATATTTGTGTTTTAACAGAACAAACATTTCTTTCTGCTGCTCTCTTCCTCATTTGTGGATGCAAACGTGCAATCTAACTTCTTGTTCAGCTCAGGCTGGTTTTGAACACATCAGCTCATTGCTAAACCCAAGCTTATCAAACCATGGCAACACTTAAGCGGAGTCAATTCTGCCCGCTTGGTTTTGCAGCCACACAGCCTCGAGTTCATGGCAGCATTTATACACAAACTGTTCTGGCTAAAATGGGAAGGGACAGCTGGAACATGCTTCAAGGCTGCCATGTTCCTGGCTGCCTGGAGCCCAGAGACCACCTCTGCAGGTTTCAGTTCCTCCAGAGTCTGTCTTTGAAACCATGGATTGTCCTGTCTGCACCCAAACCATGAGCTGACACCTTGCACATTTTGCTCAGCTTCTCCCTTGAGACTGGAAAACCCATCCACAAAAGTCAGGTGACGTTCAATGGAGAGGGTGATGGAAAAGCCCATTCCAAAGGAGAAAAGTGTGTTTGTTATCTGCTGTCTCCTCTTCCCATCTATCATGACAACATCTTCATTTTCCTAGTCGTCCTTAGAGAGCTGGTGGCAAGAAGGAAATTTTGTTGCCTCTCTGAAGCCTGTCCCAGCAGCATGGTCTGAAAGGTGTTGGCTGGCACACTGCTGAGAGCAGGACCAGCACAAACACAGATGAGAAGCCTTGAGGCACAGGACACCAAGGATCAGGGTGTTCCCTGTGCCTCTCCTCTCACCTCCTCTCTTTTCCTGGGCAAACAGGACGAGCGTGGCCCCTGTGCACGGGCCATTGAGCAGTTCCATCATGCCAGCCTGCTTAGCCGCCTGCAGAGAGGGGAAGAACAGGCCCAGGTGATGACCCAGGCGATGGCTGAGTTGGCGACTGCTCCCTACCTGCAGAGAGTCTCTCAGGAGGATGGCAAACTGGTAGGTTTTGATTTCCAACACGTGTTTAGGCCTCTGCAGGCTGAGAGAGAGAGCAGGAAAGGCCAGGGCAGAGTTCTGTGCTGTTGCCATGTGGTCTGGAAGTCCTTTGTCCAATGAGGGGACCTGAAAGGGTTCTCAAATCCTCCTGCAGTGCTTTGACAGAGGAAGAGCTGATCACCTACAAGGGTGACTGACAGAACCACCAGGACTCACCTGTCAGTATCTATTGAAAATCCCTTCTCTGCCCCCAAAACCTTCCCAAAACAGTCTGGAAAAATGATTGCAATGATGCAACTCATGTTGCCTTGACATCTCTGACCTCAGAAGGCACCTGCAGCAAAACAGCCTGAATTGGGGTACAGCTGAGAAGGAGGGGGGGAAAAGAGGGAAAACTGATTTTCTGTGCTGGGTCCATCCACCACATGCTCCCTGTCTTGGAACAAACCTGTCTGCCTGCTCGTGGTAACTTGTCAGACTTGCTGCAGAGGTGCCCCAAGTCAGTGAAGAATCTGTGAGGCTGTTGAGAAAATGGACTGGGCTCTTGGCAGACCCAACCCAGCTCCAGCAAGGGCCAGCATTGTGATCAGTAATGCAGCCACCAAGGCCAAAAGTGATGGTATCCAAGGAGGTTGGGGAAAAAGAAGAGGGGGAAACATCACCTTCTTGTTGTGAATCTATGGACAGGTGGTATCTCTTCACCTTCCCTGAAGGGATGCCTTTGGGTAAGCCTTGTGCCTTGAGCACACCCAGGAATGTTGATACCTACAGACATAGTGCTAGTAGATCTTAATTCCTTGTCACAAGTATAATGCATGTGAAGAGACTCCAAAACCTTTTGTTTGGATTCCCTTTAACATAACCCAGCATCATGGAACATAATTTTTTGGAATGCAGCAATAGCACAGGTCTCAAGTACCAGTTTTCCCCAGTCTGTTCCTAAACACTGATGCTAAGGGCAGGACACCCCAGATCCAACCCTTGTCTCTCTGCCTCTGAATTAAGAGTATTTGAACCATTTTCCAGGGGTTGGGAAGGGTGCAGGGTGAGGCAATGCCAGGACTACCCCTGGAAGTGGACTGTGGGGAGACAATCCTACAGTATTTTAGATCTACAAGAATGCTGTGCAAGGATTGAAGCAAAGATGAGTTGGCCGTGCTCACTGTGTGAAAGA
Source organism: Tachycineta bicolor (assembly GCA_025960845.1). Taxonomy (NCBI): domain Eukaryota; kingdom Metazoa; phylum Chordata; class Aves; order Passeriformes; family Hirundinidae; genus Tachycineta; species Tachycineta bicolor. Next base: position 715,561 of record JANEHK010000115.1, read on the forward strand.
TGAGTCACAAAAACACCAGAGTGCCAAGGATTTGAATTATGGTTTAATTTGTGTATTCAGAGAAGTAATTTCTCTGTGAATTCCACACCGATTGTTTGTATCTTGGTGCCACAGCTGCAGTCACTGATGGCAGATGCTGTGGACATCCTGGCAGGAAGAACTGGAGAGCATGCATGGACTAAAATACAGAAGGTAACAGCCTGCAGCAAAGGGCAGGAGAGCAGCTTGCTCCTTGGGTAGGAAGTGCCCCTGAGTCTGGTCTGTTCAAAAGGCAGAAGAAGAGAGGAGGTGCCAGGGTGATACCAGATCAGGTGAAGCCTGATCCTGTGCCTTGGCCTCTGCCAGTGCTCAGGCACCAGCCCCAGGGAGACGTGTCTGTGATTTGCCTGGGAGCCAGCAAGAATCTGGCTGTGTCCCTGCTGTGCAAACACTGTTGCAGCTGAGCAGAGGCACCAGGAACAGCACAGTGATGTCAGCACCTGATGTGCCAGATTAGTTCTTATTTGGGGGGCTGGAGCCCACACCAATTCTATAAATACAAAAAGCACAGGCAGACTATGCCAAACAGCAGTTCTAGGTAGGACTATCATTCCTCTGCTGCTTCCTGGTGGCATTCCCAGCAGTGTAGACACTGCTGGATGGCCCTAAAGGAGGTGCTGTAAATCCTGCTGCTGTTCTGGTGTCCCCTTTGCCCTCACTCCACGCCCCACCCATCACCTGGAACCCATTTTCCTTCCTCTTTCTGCCCTTTGTGCTCAGACACCAGCACTGCCTCCAGAACAGAACAGGCACTTTTAACAGCAGAGGAAAGTCATGCTGACATTTTAATTTGGTCTTTGGCTGAAGAGTCCTGCGGACTCAGTGGTTGTGGTTAATAGGGCCAAGCCCTGCCCTGGACCCTTGCACTACAGGATCAGACTTCCTCAGACTCCCCATATGCTTTTGGCCAGTTGAGGACCTCCTAGCCTTTTATTTCAACTTCTTCAAAACAAGACTGGCATCAGAAATTCTCTCTCTACTCTTCTGCATATTTCTATGCTGAGCACATCCCAGCAGAGCCAACTCACAAGGCTCTTTGGAGAGCCCCAAGCTCCCCGTGCTCCTCTGGCAATGGATCTTTTGGCAGCAAAGGAGCCAAAGCCCAAGGACAAGTGCCCATCGAGCTTCACCACCACAGAAGAAAACTCTTTCCTATGGCATCATGCACATGTGCACTATGTGCAGCCCATCCCCTGAACAGGTACCCCTGGCCAGCTCCATGGGCAGGAGGAGGAGGAGGCACAGCTTCTCTCCCAGACTCTGTGCCCTCGGCACATCAGGGCAGCAGATGGAACTGTGCTTAAACTTTCTTGCTTGCCTCTCTCACAAACACTCCCCTTGACTGACCTAAAGCACAGCCAGAGCATGTGGCACAGCTCCAGTCAAGGCCACGGCTCAGGAGCACTTTAGGGACAGCTCTGGACATGGATCAATACAAGAGGAGGCCATGCTCGAAGGGATCTGCAGCCTGTTCCTCTGTGTCGGGCCTGAAGAAGCCATGCTCCACTAAATGCCTGTCAGCAGAGCAGGATTTCTTTATTTTTTTTAATTATTTCTGCATAAAATGCAATGGGCAGATTGATTCTTTAGATCCTCCCATGATGCAGGGTCTGCATCTTGAGTAGACCTCTGTGTGAAAGGAGTCTGTTCCACATCAATAAAGGAATTGAACCCAAACAGAAATGGAGAAAACAAAAATAATGACAAAGTCAGGTATCACTGCTGCAACCAGTTGTCCAAGAGGAGCCTTCATGTGTTTTTGTTTCCAAGTACTATCAGTTTTGAAATAAACTAATTGCAGCAGTTTTTAAAGTTTCTATGGTAGTGAATAGACTTGCTTGTGACACTTCTTTCGAGTTGCAGGTGGCACTAATAGAAGAGTACTTGAGGGAAGGAGAAGAGCATTACTTAAGAACCCCACATGTGCAAATACCTGGAATGGAAAACATCAACTGGACTCCAAGGGGACAGAAATATTTGAGACTGGAAAATACAAACATGTTCATTCCCAACCCACGAAGCTTGGCCATAGGGCCAAAAAAAAGATGCATAGTTTTTGCAAAAAGTTGATTTTGAAGGTATTTTTAGGTATTTTGTAGCTATTGATATCGAATTGATAGATGTTAATCTTACTTTACTTGTATTGACTTGAAGTTTTATTAATTTAGATTTAAATTTCAATTGTAGTCAATTGTATTTAACTGTATAAATTTAACTAGTATTAGCTTAAATTTAAGTGGTATTATGTAGTAATTACTTGCATTAAGTTGTATGAATTTTAATTCAGATTGCATTAATTTGTATTTACTTGTAGTAATTTTAAGTTGTATGAATTTAAATTTATATTGTATTAAACTGTATTTAGTTATGTAAATTTAAGTTATATTACTTTAAATGGTATCAAAGAGTATTTACTTGCATTAACTTTAGGTTGTATGAATTTAAATTCTACTAAATTTTATTTAATTGTATAAAACTAAGTTGTATAATTTTAAATTTAAATAGTATTTACTTGCATTAACTTTAAGTTATATGAAATAAGGCTTACATTGCATTCAATTAGATTTATTTGTATTAATTTTAAATTCTATGAACTTCAATTTAAACTGTATTTAATGTTGTAAACTTTTAAGCTGTATTTGTTTAAATGTCAGTTGTAATAAATGGTACTTAATGGTATAAAATGTGAGTTGTAAGAATTTCAATTTAATTTTTATTCAGTTGTGTTAAATTTTACTATGCTGTATTTAATTTAACATTGCCAGCAACACCAACCTTCTGCTCTGAGCATATCCTATGTCCTTCTAGAAGATGTGTCAACAAAGGATGTTGGGACAACAGGTGGCTCTTCAGAATGCTGTTTATTGCATAGATGATGTTACAGCAGTCATGGGTCATGGGCAACAGAGCCAAGCCTAAAGCTGCCAGCTACAGCTTATAGGCAAGCCTGAAGCCACCTTAGTTTTGGTTACAATGCATTATATAGTTTTCTTTGCCAAGCATCTTAATACATAATAACCGATCAGCATCACACACAATACATTTACCATTACCTACACCCTACCATAACTACTATATTAAGTAAGCATGTTAAAGTATAAGCTTAAAGGTTTTTTTCTGTTTTCTTGCCGTGGAAAATTCTTAGACTTTTTTTTTTTTTCTACTTGGTAAGAACATGTTTTTTGTTTGCCTATGCTTTTCCTCGGATTTATCTTTACTTAGTGAAAACATATTTTTGTTTGTGGACAATGAATCCTTTGCTCTAGCCATAAAATCTCCTTCCACCTTGATTTAACCTTTGCTTTCCTAGTTGTCCACTAATTACTGTCTCAGCAATCCTTAATTTAGACACCTTTTATTCTTCTATATCAAAACTTGCTTCCATCTCTATTCTGCTCACAGGTTCCACATTCAGAGAACCTTCTGCTAAGCATACATATCTGTGAAACTTTCTTGTCAAACTTTCATCTTTCCCAACACAAGCTCTGTCATATCCTGCTGGCCTGACCATGGCCCAAGCAGCTCTGGACACAGAGATCCCTCCATCCTCAGCTGGGCAGAGCTGAGCCTCCCTTTACTTCCCTGAGTCACCCAAAGGGGGAAAGTGGCCCTGGAGGTTGTGCCTCCCAATGAGACATTGCACACCCATGTTCTCTGTGGCTCCCTCAGGTGCAGGTTTAACACGTCCATTGCCAAAGGGTGTAGTATTTTGGGAGAGGAGCCAGACCTGTCTAGAGGGACTTGTTCCACTGGGATGAGACTGAAGCCCACCCAGAGCAGTGCCCAGTGAGTGCCTTGGGGGCTCACCCTGCTCCCACAGGAATGCTGCTGCTGTCCTTTGCTCAGGTGACTGTTGGCAAAGCTCCAGCACACCCACAGTGGTGCCCACATGCACCCAGCAGTAGCAGCAGCACCCAGGGGCTCCCCTGTGCGCCCTAGCATGGTGATATCTCTGCTATCCCCAGATAGCTGTGTCCACGACCCCATGCCTGGTGGGCAGCGGGAGCTGGTGAAATGGGTGTGTGGAGATCCTGCAGTGCTGGACATGGGGCAGAGCCCTGGACAAGCAGTGGGATGTGCGTAGCCAGCGTGGTGTGGCGGCCGCTGCAGGGGGGGAGGTAGAGACAGGTGACACCTCCCAAGAACCTCAGTGGGGCCTGGACCTGTGAGGTTGTGAGGGGTCCCTGGGCAGGGCATGAGGCCAACTTGGCCCTCTGCAGCACCTCTCTGCCCAAGCGGGCATCATCTGCAGAGGCTGTGGAGGATGTAGGAGTCATTTGTTGTGTTTGACCACTTATCATGTTTCACTATGGGGTTTGTGGCAGCTTTGGTTTCTGGTTTTTTTACTTGTTTCTTTTGTTTTTGATTGTGTTGCTTTGGTGTGGTGTGGTTGTTGTTTTTTTTTTTTTTTGTTTTTTTTTATTTTTTTTTTTTTTTTTGTGGGGAGCTTTTCTTGTTGTTATGACTTTTAATTAAGACATTTTCTTTTTTTTTTTTATGATTAGCAGAAACCCTTCCATGCCTGTTTGCAGCCAAATCTAGGATGAAAAGAGGTGGAAGTTGGTGCAAAGGAGCTGTAACATCACTACAGAATTCAGTGGACAAGTCTCA
>JANEHK010000115.1:720610-731520 GCA_025960845.1 Tachycineta bicolor
ACTTGCAGGCATGTTCCAAGCTCTTGGGGAAGGACCCTCTGTGCAGGCAAGGATGGGCAGTCCTCTTTCCTCATCCTCCTCATCCTCCTCATCCTCTCTCAAGCACTCAGCCCAGCTCTGTTTGCTCTTTCTCCACTGGCCTGGGTTTGGCTTCCTTTGCCCCAGCTGCGACCTTTCTGAGCCATGGTAATTCTGCCCAGGCCAGCAATGCCATTGAAATGAATCTCTTCCTTCCATGAGCTCCACTGGCCTGCTGCTCCTCACACTGTCATCCAAGGGATCCCACCATGAGGCAGAGATTTTTTACACAGAGGGTGGTGAAAGCAAGGAACAGGCTGCCCAGGGAGGTGCTGGATGCCTCATCCTTGCAAACATCCAGAGCCACGTTGGAGGGGCCTTTGAGCAGTTTGCTCTGATTGAAGATGTCCCTGTCCATGAGCTGCCTCAGATGATTTTTACCCTCTAGCAAGAAACTCCATCCTTCTCAATTCACTGAGATTTCTCCCAGGATTCTCCTGGAATTTTTTGATTTCTCATTTTGGCGCCTGAGTTGATGACCACCCACCCATAATCTTCCAGGGAATGTTCCCAATATGTTTTTTGTCCTTTGGAGTTTTTCCTCTAGAATCCACCTGAAACACATCCCAGGTATGTCCCAGAGTCTTAACATCTCCCTGAGAAAGCTGAGATCCCAGGAAGCAGACCTAGATTCCTCCAGGGAAGACTCCCAAAGATGTCTTTGCTCATTTGGAAGTATTTCTCTATGACAGGATGCACTGGAGACTCCTCCTGGCAACTGTCAGAGTCTTCTTTCTGGTTAATGCACGTGGTATCCCAGGTAGCAGCCCCAGACTGCTCCAAGGCATGTACCTGAGGTGATTTTTATCTTTTCCTGGAAACTCGATCTTCTGTGAATCTACCTAGCATTGTTCCCAGGCATCTCCCAGAAGTCTTGACCTCCAGTTTCAGGACAACAAACCCTGTCTGGCAGCCCTCAATTGCTCCTGGGAAGCTGACTTTGATCATTCTTTGCTTTTGCAGCAACCCTATGTCTTGAAGGATCTCCCTGAGATTTCTACCAGGCATCTCCTGGAGTCTTTGACGCACAGAGGTCTAAGGAGCTGATATCCTGGGTTGCAGCCCCAGAGGGCTCCAGGGAAGCTACCCAAGGGGATTTTGTGCCAGGAAAGAGAGAGCTGTGCAGGCCTGCAGGAACACAGGGGCAACCCCGCTGTGGTGATTCAGGAGCAGCTGAATGTGGCTCCTCTTGTGCCAGGGTGTGTCTGTGGGCCCCGTTTGGCACTTTGAGGAGCAGCTGAGACATTAATTTTGAAGAATTAAGGATTTTTAGGAAAGTTAAGATAATAGTTGCTGAATTAGCTGAAGTAGGTAGGTGAGCTTTGCTTACAGTTAACAGAAGCCAGATGTTAGATAAGATATCCCAGATTTGGTAACTCATTTCACGTCAGCCTTATGTTTATGTAGCTGTGCTTGTAACGAAAACTAAAATGTAGTAAATAGGACATCAGATAGATGCAGATTTCCTGCTTAGAGGACCCACTGAACACAAGAAACTATAAGTTCTATCAAGAATTCATTTGTCATGAATGCATTGAAAAGATAGAAAGGTCAGAATGAGGAAGACTCATCTTACTTCCTCATTTTTGGTGACCCCTCCCCAGAAGAGACCCCTGACTCATTTTAACAAGCAAACTATGCATGCTTAATAGCCTTTTTGCTAATTAGCATATGAAAGGAGGAATAGGACGTGACAGGGTGTAAGAGTCTGCCTGAAGTTCCCCTCATTTGCCTCACGATCGTCATAAGGACCCCGAGGACCCCACTGCAGTTCTGGCCTGCTCGAGATGGATGCTTGCCAATCATCTGCAGGTGCATTTTCCTGTGTCACCACGCCACGGTACACTGGCTTTGAGCAGTGTAATGGCAGTTCTGTACCTGAAGATTGCACCTGCTTCATGGTCCCTGCTTCACGACAATAGCCTATGAATTTCCCCACCTCTTGGCCAAGGAGACTTTCTGGGGTAACTTTGGTGGTCCTCCACAGAAAAACCCTCATCTGCTTCACAACCATCGTGACAGACGGAGATCAAAGTCCCCTTCCAAGGACTGAGACTGAGACCTCTATACGAAGCCCCTCTCAAGGACTGAGACACGAGACCCCTACAACCCTAATACAGGGGGGGTGGGGCTGACTTAACCAAAGCTAGATGTTCGCCTCCAGGTGTGATCGTTGGAGCGAGAAGACAATGGCTCTTGCTTACTGCTAAGAACATGGACTACCTGTTCCCCCTCAGTGGCTTCAATTGACTTACCTATTCCCTGTGGGAGATTAGGGACAGGCAGTTGGAAGATACTGCGTTGTACAGGCAGACAGAATCCCTCCCTCAACACTTAGTTGGTTAGTGTCCTTGATAAAGTAAGCAACACTTGTAACGTAAGCAGACGGATGTGATGTAGCAGACAGAGGTTTTATAACTCCATGTAACCAGTTAATAAACGCCATTAGCCGTCCACCACATTGGTGTCTGTGAGCTGGTGGTTCGAGCAGCCTGGGTGTGGCTGCCGTGTCGTTCCTGGAACCAGATCGCTACGCCTCAGCAGAGGCAGCAGTTCCCTCTGTGATTGAGGACTATAATAAAACCCCCTGAGTTAATCAGCGAGAGAGAGACTCTCCCTAACGCGACAGGCGAACCCATCGATCGGACCACGAGGACTTTGTCTCCACGTTTGGTAGCTATATCCCCCTCTTTCTGTCTCTCTCTTTATCTCTTTCTCTCACTCTTAATCCCTCTATCGCATTTGCTATGGTCAATCAATAAAAGTGCATTTGTTTTAATGCTGAAATCCCCTCTGTGTTGTGTATGGCACTCTGAGATCAGTAAACGAACCATCACGACCCCTGCTTGTACGAGCGGATCATGACACAGGGGTATGAATATGCATTTGTATTTTGGGTATTCAACGCTTTTGTAAATAAAAGGCTTTGTAATTATCTGTGAATTTCGCAGCATGTATTAGGGAGTTATCCCACGTGCTGCCCGACCGTAATAAACATACAATTTCTGACTTTAAACAGTTAGAGAGTTTTTGTCCATCACAGTTGGGTATTGATACTAGATCAATACCCATATTTCTTTAATAAATCACAGCTGGATGTGCCTGAGGCTGCAGGTTCTGTGACTGGGGTGCTGCTGGCCACAGAGGCAGCCTTGACCTCCTGGTATGGGGTGGGAGATGGGCTGGGCAGTGCTGCTGCCAAGCACCAGGCGGGGCTGGCTGGGGCCGTGGCTGCCAGGGCTGGCCCGGACAGCACCTGCCCCACAGGAGCCCTGTGGGTGAAGCAGCTCTCTCCCCCTCGGAGCCCGTGCTCCGTTTTAGCCTCGGCTAGCTTGACAGAGACCCCACACCAGAAGGAATCTTCCCTCACCAAGGTCCTTGAAGCTACCCAGAGAGGCTGCTGGAACCTTTTTCCTTAGAGAGTACATGAGACCGTCGATGGCAAAAGGCACAGAGCCTGCTCTCTGTCCAGGGGGATATCATGGCTTTAATCGTAGGGGTACTGCCCCCGCCAGCCGGAGCTCAGTACAGAGCTCTGTCCCGGTCCCCATTTAATGCCAGAGAGACCAAGCTGCCGACCCTCCCGGGGCTTTTTTCCCAGGGGGGAAGGGCCTAGAGGCAGGGACAAGCCACTACCCAATCAGGGACAAGGCAGGAGTGGAACAGAGTTGAGTTACATTCCAGTGTGGGGGGGGATGGGTAGGGCCGAGCAGGGACAAACCACGTGATACAGTTTCCAAGGGGATACAATAGAAAAAACATTACAAAACCCAATATAAAAATGAAACAATATAAACCAAATTAATGCACTGTAACATGTGGGGAAGGAAAAGGGGGTGGCACTGGGATGGGGGGGTCCCACATGCTCAGGGTGGGACACACACAGCCCCTGAGGACCCTCCTCACCTTCTCCTGCAGCACCAGGAGGATGAACCCCAACATTGAGATCCCCACCCCCAGCATCATCTCGGTGGGGACTGGTGCCAACTTTGGGGGTTTGGGGGATCACATCTGCCCTAAAATCCTCTCCCAGCCCCAGAGACACTCCCAAATCCCTCAAACCACCTCACAGCTCCTGGCCAGGATGCCCCCAAACACTCCCTGCAACATAAATGGCCATAAAAGCAACCAAAACCCCTTTCCATCACTCTCAACTCTCACCCAAATTCTCTCCAAGCCACACAGCCTAGCCAGGACCTCCAAACCCCCTCACAGACTACCCCAAAAGCCCTGCTGTTGGGAAGGATGAAGCCAGAAAGCCCTATAAATATGATTGCTTAGATTCTGAGAATGTGAAACCTGTAACTGAGATAGAATTGAAAGTAAGTTTTGATGTTTGAGATGTCCTAGCTACTGAATGCCTAGGAAAACAACCGCCAGTGTATGATTTATCCCACACATGTAACCCTCCCCTGAAGTATCAAGTATCTGTAACCCCATTGGCACAAGCCTGTTACAGCCCACCTCGAGACCCCTTATCAGGGGGCTGCAAGAGTGGGCCTCTCTCTTGTCTCTTTGTTCTCTTCTCCTTTGCTCCTCTCTCTTGTCTCTTTGTTCTCTTCTCCTTTGCTCCTCTCTCTTGCCTCTTGCTCTTGGAATTCCCTTATCTCTCGCTTCCCCCACCTTCCAAGGCCATGCTACAGCTGTGCCTGGCAGCTCCGAGCAAGGCCTCATGTCCCATACAATAAACGTCTTCTAAAACCCAACTTCAGAGATCTCTCGTCTACATCCATTTACACTGTCCTGGAGTCCTCAGCAGCGGGAAGAAGTATTTCTACACCCTGCAAACTTCCTCCCAGCACCGCAAACACTCCCAAGAGCCACAAAAGCCTCTCCCAGGAGCCCCTAATACCCCTCCAGCCTGCCATGGCAGCAACCAGGAGAGGCTGGTGGTCTGGAACATCCCCAGTCAGGAGAAGCTTAGGCACTTCAGCAGCAATTCGGGCACTTTTTGCGGAGCACACCCCAAATAGGGAGACACAGGCCGGGGACAATCAGAATTCCTGGAGAACAGATGGGCTCAGGTGGACAGGTTCCGATGGCACACCTATGAGATTGTGGAAATGTCCACCTGGCCTTTACAGCTCAAGAACACCCAAATCTTCCTGAGTAAGCCATTGAACCAACCCCAAATTCACCACAAATCCCAGTAAATGGTGCAGCCTTGTAGAATTTCCCCACGAGACTAGACAGCCACTGATGGCAACAGTAAAAGAGTCTGCTCTCTTTCACCGGGTGGGATATTATGGCTTTTATTCTCAAGTCCTGCCCTGCTTGGCTGGAGCCGTCCTGATGACTCGCTGGTGCCAGAGCGAGCTTGCCACTCCCCTGTCCGGGCCTTTTTCCCCAGGGCGCAGGGCCCAGAGGCAGGGACAAGACACTATCCAACCAGGGAGAACTGGGAGGGGAACAGGGTTGGGTTACATTTCAGTGTGGGGGATGGGCACCGCCTGGCAAGGACAGATCATAGGCCAGATATATTGAAAAAACATTACAAATCCGATGAAATATAAACCAAATTAATGCATTACAACACAGCTTTAGATCTCTTTGTTTAATTTCTTTATTTTTACCCAAATTCTGGGTGTTTTGATGGGATAAATATGGAAATTATTTAGGAAGGTGTGAAAAATTAGGTTCATTTTCCTGGTAAATTTTAAGAAATATGTTTAATAAAATAAAAAATAAGACAATTAGGAGACAGATTAAGCAAAATTATGGCCAGAGGGATGACTTGGCATTCAGCCAAGTCCACAACCTGCTATTTCAGAGATATTCTTTAAATACCCTTTCTATTGCATCAGTCTGTTGTGACTTATTAAAGAAATATGGGTATTGATCTAGTATCAATACCCAACTGTGACGGACTCTCTAACAGTTTAAAGTTAGAAATTGTATGTTTATTACGGCCAGGCAGCACACAGGACAGTTCCCTAATACGCACTGTGAAATTCACAGGTAATTACAAAACCTTTTATTTACAAAAGTGTTGAATACCCATATACAAATGCATATTCATACCCCTCCCATGTCAACTCCCATTCCTTGCTTTGTATGCTAATTAGCAAAAAGGCTATTAAGCATGTGTAGTTTGTTTCTTATAATGAGTCGGGGGTCAGTTCTGGGGAGGGGTCTTCCAAAATGAGGAAGTAAGATGAGTCTTCTTCATTCTGACCTTTCTACCTTTTCAATGCATTCATGACAAATGAATCCTTCGTAGAACTTATAGTTTCCTGTGCACAGTGGGTCCTTTAAGTAGGAAATCTGCAGCTATCTTATGTGTTATCTACCACATTTTGTTTTTTGTTACAAGCACAGCTACATAAACATAAACCTGACAAACAATGAGTTACTAAATCCAGGATAGCCTATCTAAGATCCGTCTTCTGTTAACTGCGAACAAAGCTTACCTATCTACTCCAGCTAATTCAGCAACGTATTATCTTAACTTTCCTAAAATCCCTAATTCTTCAAATTTAATGTCTCAAGTTGCATATTCATATTTTTCCATAAACTAGTTTCCATATTCCAGGAACTGTATTGCATGGTGCCTCCTTGGTTCTGCCCTTTTAGAGCATGCATCTTTCTTGGCTGCGTCTTCATCATCACCTCCAGTTTGGGCCTTGGTCCATGTCCTAGGTTACAATGTAAGATGTGCCCAAAGTATGTATTCTATCACCATCTACATGAGCTGTTGAAACTAGGTTGGGCAGTGTTTCCCTTGCCCCCTTCCTCCAGAGATCTACTGTTAATAGGCCATCAATACATTGACCCATGACTCATAGGTAACTCCCTCCAGGAGCTATCTCTGCTTAATGGGCAATCAAGGACCCATTGCATGACTCATAGATTATCAGCCCATTGTGAGATGCTCCGCTCAGGGGGAAGAGCCAAGCATTCCCACCTGGATATAATCTGGGATTTGGGACAGCACAACTAGCCTTATCCACTGGATTCCCAGAGGACAAGGGCTACCAGGCCTTTCTACAGGACCACTGCTTCAACAAGACCACTTCATCTGGACTGCTACCACCACCACAGGGTATCAGGTTGTATTCTGACTCTGTCAGTGATCTTTTGTACTATTGCATTTGATTTATTTTATTTTTCTTTTTTTTTTTTCCTCTCCTGTTAAATTGTTTTTCTGACTTGGAGTCTCTTGCTGGTTTTGCTTTCAGGCCAGCACAGTCCATACTTTATTCAGATGGCAGATGCTGATAGTTGGTATATCAATAGTAGGGTCTTCTTTACATGTTCACTGGATGTTATCCTGACCAAACAGACAATTTAAGCATACTATATCAATTACTACTACTATGCCTATTTTTTTTACTAATAACAGAAATAAAAACTTATATCCTTACAACAAAGTTATTAATCATATAGCACACATCTTGCAAAAAGCCAGCTTTATATTATACTTATATTATACACTTAGAACAGTAGGAAAAGACCTCCAAGGATCACCTAGCTCGATGCCACCAGAAGAAACTATTGGGCAGAGCAGATTTTTTAGGGTGTAAAGACATTTTGGGGGTTAGTTTTTCTTTCTTTTTACTTAGATTTTTTTTCCCTTAAATTGCTAGGAAACACTGACAACTGGGCGCTTAAGAAAACCAAAGAAGTGATCAAGCTCAGGGGAAGAGGGCATCTGGTTGTACTTCTCTTACATAGGAGTCTCTCTAGAGGGGCAGATACCCTCTAGAGAGTATTGAGGCAGGTAAAAGATGGGGCTGTGGCAGCCTCTGCTTCTCTCTTGGCTTCAGAGGAGGAAGGTCAGAGCTGCTGCTTGGAGGAAGGAATTCACTGCTGCTGTTGGAGCCCAGCCCAGAGCTGCTTCTTCTGCCATGGGGTGAGCCTCTGCTTGCGAGAGCAGCCACTGAACTGAGACCTTCTTATCAGCTACCTCACTGTTATAGATGGGTAATATGATGATTGGCTTTTGGAATTGCAGGATGAATACTGTGTATACATTGAGAGAAATTTTGTTGATGTATGGTTATGTTATTGTAGTTTGTTGTTTGGACACCCCCTGTTCTCCCCATAGTATCCTTTGCCCCCATCTTTTTTGTTGCCAGCCTTGGTTGCCAGGGACATGTGGAGGGAGTCCATGTACATGTGTTCCTTGCCTGGTGCAGTTGGGAACAGGGAGAGCTTGTTGCTGAGGAGGCTTGGCATGACAACACCGTACCCCCAGTCAAGTTGCAAGAAGGTCTCCACCAATGGACATCAAAGAAGGGCTGACTGGCAGACTTTGGAAGGGGCCAGAGTTGACTGATGCAACACCAAGGGTATAAAAGGCGGAGCTGCCATTTTGTGGATGAGCCTTTGGCAGTTAGCCACACTCCCAGTGCTGTCCCTTTCTCCTTACTCAGTCCTTTGTTGTGTTTGTTGAAGTTTAATAAACCTTTGAAATTTTAAAGTGAGTGGTTGTTTCTCACAACTGGGGACTCATCTGGGATTAAAACCTTGTCTCCATAGCCCTAGGAGATTCTGGACAAGAGTTGCACCCTGCTGATTTTGGTGGCTCAGTCGGCTTCTCCTGGGGTCATTGGTGATTTGCAGGTCAACACCCTGCGGACAACAAAGGACCAAATAAGGAAAAAGAGGAGGCAGAAGAAGGGAAAAGGCTGCCTGAAAAACTGCAGACGGAAAGATCTGGAGGATTGTGAGTATTTTGCAAGAGGGAGACGGAGTGAGTCCAGGAGTGTGCTTGGGGTGTGAGTGGGATGCAGTCTGGGAGTGTGGTTAGTGTGTGAGTGAGACTCTGGAGGACTGGTTTGAAAAGGCACCATCCTCATAATTTGGGTTGGCCGGATTGCCCATAATGTGAGTGCAGGAACCTCAGCTCTGATCTGTACTGCACAGGATCCAAACCTGAGTCTGTAGGAGCTTAAGGACATTGGACAGTTGGGTGGATTTGGACTGTGTTAGATTGGAGGCAAGATGTGAAGTGAAAGAGAGCAAGGACAACGAGTGGCGAGGCGTGAAGTGAGAGCGTGGCAGAGAGAGGCTGCTGGCCGTGACTCAGATGTGCCAGGTGTGGTAACACCTGGTGGTGCCAGCCCAACTGTGCACGGCTGCCAGCTCTGGCTCAAAAGCACCAGGCACGGTAACACCTGGCGCTGCCCAGCTGTGTGGAGATCTCCAGGCTATGGACCCTTGCATGAAGCAGTTGGGAATGGGGAAAGTTTGTTGCTGTGGAGGCTTGGCATGACAACACTGCACCTCCAATCAAGTTGCAAGAAGGACCCCACTTTTGGACAGCAAAGAGCCGACTGGCAAACTTTGGGAGGAGCCAGGGATAACGGATGCAACACCAGGGGTATAAAAGGCAGAGCCACCATTTTGTAGATGAGCCTCTGGCAGTTGGCCATGCTCCCAGGGCTGTCCCTTTCTCCTTATTCAATCTTTTTGATGTTAAGGTTTAATAAACTTCTGGATTTTTAAAATGAGTGGTTGTTTCTCAAATGTTACTTACTAAAAGACAGATCTATCACCATCTGCTTGGGTGCCCAGGATCCTGTGCTTGCCTCTCACTGCCCTGCTGGGAGCCTGGCTGCTGCTGCCCCCACCCCCACTGCTTCTTCTGCATTGCTCCAAGCTTTTGCTACACTGAAGCCCTGCACCCCCTGCCTGCCGATACATCCTGCCAGCTCAGCTCACTGCTTCCGAGAGTCCTGAGAGTCCTGCTAGGGCCCTGGGATCAACTGCCCCAGGGCTTTTTGAAGCAATGCCTCTCTTCCATCCCTTCCAGTCTCGGTCCAGCTGCCATTACCATGCACTCCCCAAGCTTGCACCACAGCATCCCTGCAGCCATGGGGGAATCAGGGGAAAGTGCCTGCAGCCAAGAAGTCTGCCACTGGGTTTGTGGTTCTGTTTGTTGTTAATGCCATAGTAGTTGCTGCTTGTGTGCTTTATTATACATACCACTAAAGAACTGTTATTCCTATTCTCATATCTTTGCCTGAGAGCTCTTTAATTTCAAAATTATAATTTGGAGGGAGGGGGTTTGCATCTTCCATTCCAATGGAGGATCCGGCTTTCCTTAGCAAACACCGGTCTTTCAAACCAAGACAAGGGAAAAAACCAGCTCTTCCCAATGAATTTCCAAAGTTGATCTGTCTCAATAGATGTTCCCAGCCCTGTGTTCATCCAGGTGCTGACAGAGCTCCACGAGGATGTGGAGATCACCAGTCCGGTGTCTCCTCAGCATGGATCACTGGGAATGTGGGTCACCAGGGCTCTCCCCAGTGAGAGTCCTCTGATGGGGGATGGAGTTGGAGCAGAGAATGAAGCTCTTCCTGCAGTTGAGGCACTTGCAGGGCTTCCCTTACCGGTGTCTCCATTGGTGTTGATTCAAAACAGAGCTAGTTCTGAACCTCTTCCCACACTCAGGACACTCGTAGGGCTTCTCCCCAGTGTGGATGCGCCGGTGCCTGATGAGATGGGAATTGTGCTTGAAGCCCTTCCTGCAATCAGGGCAGCGGAAGGGCTTCTCGTCCGTGTGAATCCGCTGATGTATGAGGAGAAGGGAGCTGGTCTGAAACCTCTTCTCACATTCAGAACACTCATAGGGCCTTTCCCCAGTGTGGATCTTCTGGTGGGAGGTCAAGTGGGAGCTCCGGTTGAAGCTCTGGCCACATTCCCCACACTCGAAGGGGCGTTCCCCAGTGTGGATGCGATGGTGGATGATCAATCCAGGGGTGTCTCTGAAGCCCTTCCCACACTCAGGACACTCATAAGGCCTCTCCCCAGTGTGGATCATCTGGTGGCGGATCAGGCGGGACCTCCAGCTGAAGCTCTTCCCACATTCCCCACACTTGTGGGGC
>JANEHK010000115.1:737199-753225 GCA_025960845.1 Tachycineta bicolor
GGCACTAAGTGTCCACTCCAGTGCCAGCCACCCCGCCTAACCTTAAGAAGGCGGCGCAGCGCCCCACGCCAACCCCATCCTTGGGCCTCAGGTCGCTACGACTTCAGTCCAGTGCCAGCCCCCCAACCTAAGCCTAACAAGATGGTGCAGCCCCCCACCCAAAACCCAACCCTCAGCCCCCGGACGGTAAGTGTCCAGACTAGTGGCAGCCCTCTTACCTAACCCTGAGGAGTGGAGCAGGTGCCCATCCCAAGCCTTGGCCCCCGGGTGCTAATTGTCCAGTCCCGTGCCAGCCATCCCGCCGAAACTTAATGAGGTGGCGCAGCCCCCCACTACAACCCCAACCCTCTGCCCTGAGTCGCTACGACTTCATTCCAGTTCCAGCCCCCCCACCTAAGCCTAACAAGGCGGTGCAGCCCCCCACCCAAAACCCAACTCTCGGCCACCGGAAGGTAGGTGTCCAGAGTAGTGGCAGCCCTCCTGCCTAACCCTGACAAGCAAAGCAGGTGCCCACCCCAGGCCTCGGCCCCTGGGTGTTAATTGTCCAGTCCAGTGCCAGCCCCCTTACCTAACCATAACAAGGCAGCACATTCGCCCACCCCATGCCCAACACACAGCCCCAGGGCACTAAGAGTCCAGTCCGCGGCCAACCCCCGTGCCTAGCACTAACGAGGAGGCACAGCTTCCCTCTGGAAATCTAACCCGCAGGGGGTCACCCAAGTGTTCCTCCCCGAGCACTAAGTGTCCTGTCCAGTGCCAGCCCCCCACCTTACCATAAGGAGGCGGTGCAGCCACCCTCCGCAACACATACCCACAGGGGGCAACTGAAACCTCTGCCCTCGGGCTCTAAGTACCCAGTCCAGTACCAGGCCACCCATCTAACTTTTACAAGGGGGCGCAGCTGCCCACCCCAACCCTAACACGCATGGGGCGCCCCAACCCTCGGCCCCCAGAGCCAAGTGTCCAGTCCAGTGCCAGCCTCCCCGTCATACCCGAACAAGGCAGCGCAGCCGCGCAGCGCAACCCTAGCCTGCAGGCTGTGCCCCAACCCTCAGCCCCCGAGCTAAGTGTCCAGTCCAGTACCAGCCCCCCCACCTAACTCTAACAAGGCGATGCATTTGCCCCCCCCAACCCCAACCCTCATGTGGCGATCCAACCCTCAGCCCCACACCTAAGGGTCCAGTCCATTGCCAGCCACTCTGCCAAACCGTAACGCAGCGGTGGAGCCGCACACCCCAACCCCAATTCTCAACCCCCGGGGTGCTAAGTGTCCAGTCCATTGCCAGCCACCCCGCTTAACCTTAATGAGGCCAGGCAGCCCCCCACCACAAAGCCAACCCTAGGCCCCCCGGTACTTTGTCCAGTCCAGTTCCAGCCCCCACACCTAACCCTAAGGAGGCAGTGCAGTCTCCCAGCCCAACCCCAACACTCGACCCGGGAGTGCTAAGGGTCCTGTCCAGTGCCACCCACCCCACCTAAACCAAACCAAGTGGCGCAGTTGCCCACACCAACCCCAGCCCTCGGCTCCAGGATTCAAAGTGTCCAGTGCAGTGCCAGGCTTCGCACCTGACCCTAAGAGGGCAGTGCTGTCACCCACCCCAACCCTAACACGCAATGCGGTGCCCCAACCCTCGGCCCCCAGACCTAAGCATCCAGTCCAGTGCCAGCCCTCCCGCCATGCCCTAACAAGGCAGTGCAGCCACGCAGCCCAACCCTAGCCTGCAGGGTGTGCCCCAACCCTCGGCCCCCAAGCTAAGTGTCCAGTCCGGTACCAGCACCCCACCTGAACCCTAACCAGGCGGTGCAGCCACCCACCCCAACTCTGACCCACATGGGGCATCCCAAACCTCAGTCCCTGGGCGCTAAGTGTCCACTCCAGTGCCAGCCCCTCCGCCTAAACCCAACGAGGGGGTGCAGCCGCCCACCCGAACCTAAGTTGCATGGGGCGCCACAACCCTCGGCCCATGGGGCTATGTGTCCATTCCAGTCCCAGCCAACCCGCCTAACAATAACGACACTGCACAGCCGCCCACCCAAAACCTAATATGCAGGGGGTGCCCCAACCCTAGGCGGCTGGGCACTAAGTGTCCAGTCTAGTACCAGCCCCTCTGCCTAACCATAGCAAGGAGGCACAGTCACCCACCCCAATCCCAACCCTCATCCCACAGCCGCTAAGACTCCAGTCCAGTGCCAGGCGGCCCGCCTAAACCTAACGAGAAGGTGCAGTCACCCACCACAACACCAACATTCAATGCCTAGGCACTAATTGTCCATTCCAGTGCCAAGCCACCCGACTAACCCTAACAAAGTGGCGCAGCTGTCCACAACAACAACAACCCTTGCCCCTGAGCGTTAAGTGTCCAGACCAGTGCCAGTGTAAAAGTAAGGAGGCAGCACAGACACCCACCCCAAGCGTAACCCACAGGGGGCGCCATAACCCTCAGTCCGGGGGTGCTAAGTGTCCAGTCCATTGCCAGCCACCCCGCTTAACCCTACTGAGGCCGCACAGCCCCCCACCACAAAGCCAACCCTAGATGCCCTGGCACTGTGTCCAGTCCAGTTCCAGCCCCCACGCCTAACCCTAAGGAGGTAGTGCAGTCTCCCAGCCCAACCCCAACCCTCGGCCCCGGAGCACTAAGGGTCCTGTCCAGTGCCAGCCACCCCACCTAAACCAAACCAAGTGGCGCAGTTGCCCACGCCAACCCCAACTCTCGGCTCCAGGATGACAAGTGTCCAGAGCGGTGCCAGGCCCCACACCTGACCCTAACAGGGCGGTGCTGTCACCCACCCCAACCCCAACCCACGCATGTAGGTGGGGGCCCAAACCTCGGTCGTTGGGTGCTAGGGCTCCAGACCAGTGCCGGCCCCCCTGCCTAAACCTAATGCTGATTCGCAGCCCCCTACCCAAACCCCAACCCTCGGCCCCAAGGCGCAATGGCTCCAGTCCGGTGCCAGGCCTCCCGCCTAACCCAAGCAAGGTGACGCAGCCACCCACCCCAACCCCAACCCGAAGCTCCGGGGCACTAATTGTCCAGTCAAGTCAAGTCAAGTCAAGGGTCAGCCCCACTGCCTAACCCTAATGAGGAGGCGCAGTTGCCCACCCCAACCCCAACCCTAGGCCCCAGGCGCTAAGTGTCCACTCCAGTGCCAGCCCCTGTGCTGAACACTAATGAGGTGGCGCAGACCCTCAGCCCAAACCCAACCCTCAGCTCCGAGGCACTAATTGTCGAGTGCAAGCCTCACCACCAAACCCTAATGAGGCAGCGCAGCCCCCCACCCCCAACCCACCCCTCGACCACTGTGTGCTAAGTGTCCCGTCTAGCACAAGGCCCCCTGCGTAAATCTGATGAGGAGGTGCAGTTGCCCACCCCAACCCCGACCCTCGGCCTCAGGGCACTAAGTCTCCAGTCTACTGCCAGAGGCCCAGCCTAACCTTAACAAGGAGGCGCAGCTCCCCGCCCCAACCCCAAACCCTTGGCCGCCAGGTGCAAAGTGTCCACTCCAGGGCTAGCTCCCCCACCTAACCCTAAGGAGGCGGCGGAGCGGCCCACCCCAAAGCCAACCTTTGGCTCACGGGTACTAAGGGTCCCGTCTAGTGCCCACACTCCCGCCTAACCCTAACAAGATGGGGCAGTTGCCCACCACAACACAAACTCTCAGAGTCAGGGCACTACGTGTCCACTCCAGTGCCAGCCTCCTCGCCTAACCCAAGGAGGTGGAGGAGCTGCCCACCCCAAACCCAATGTTTGGCCCATGGGTTCTAAGTGTCCAGTCCATTGCCCGCCTCCCCCGCCTAACCCTAATGAGATGGGGCAGCCGCCCACCCGAGCCCTAACCCGCATGTGGTGCCTCAACCCTCAGCCCATGGGCACTAAGTGTCCAGTCCAGTCCCAACAAACCTGCCTAACCCTGATGAGGTGGCACAGCCCCACACCCCAAACCCAAACCTCGGCCCCCGTGCATTAAGTGTCCAGTCCAGTACCAGCCACACCGCCTAACCTTCATGAGGCGGCGCAGCCCCCCACCCCAACCCCAACTCTTGGCCTCAGGGTACTAAGGGTCTAGTCCTTTGCCGTCATCCCCTCCTAACCCTAACAAAGAGGCGCAGCTCCCCTCCCCAACACCAAACCCTTGGCCCCCAGGTGCAGAGTGTCCAGTCCAGTGCTAATTCCCCTGCCTAACCCTAAGGAGGCAGCGGAGCTGCCCACCCCAAAGCCAACCTTTGGCCCACGGGTGCTGAGGGTCCAGTCTAGTGCCCACACTCCCGCCTAACCCTAACAAGGCAGCGCAGTTGCCCACCACAACACCAACAGTCAGACCCCGGGCACCAAGTGTCCACTCCAGTGCCAGCCACCCCGCCTAACCTTAAGGAGGCGGCGCGGCCCCCCACGCCAACCCCAACCCTCGGCCCCGGGTCGCTACCAGTTCAGTCCAGTGCCAGTCCCCCCGCCTACGCCTAACAAGGCGGTGCAGCCCCCCACCCAAAACCCAACCCTCAGCCCCCGGATGGTAAGTGTCCGGAGTAGTGGTAGCCCTCCTGCCTAACCCTGACGAGCGGAGCAGGTGCCCACCCCAAGCCTTGGCCCCCGGCTGCTAATTGTCCAGTCCAGTGCCAGCCCCCCTGCCTACCCCTAACAAGGCAGCACAGTCGCCCACCCCATGCCCAACACTTGGACCCAGGGCGCTAAGAGTCCAGTTCGGGGCCAACCCCCGTGCCTAACACTAACGAGGAGGCACAGCTTCCTTCCGCAAATCTAACCTGCAGGGGGTGACCCAACTCTTCCTTCCTGGGCACTAAGTGTCCAGTCCAGTGCCAGCCCCCCACCTAACCATAAGGAGGCGGTGCAGCCACCCTCCGCAACTCATACCCACAGGGGGCAACTGAAACCTCTGCCCTCGGGCTCTAAGTACCCAGTCCAGTACCAGGCCACCCGCCTAACTCTTACCAGGGGGCGCAGCTGCCCAACCCAACCCTAACACGCATGGGGCGCCCCAACCCTCGGCCCCCAGACCTAATTGTCCAGTCCAGTGCCAGTCCCCCCGCCATATACTAACAAGGCAGCGCAGCCGCGCAGCCCAACCCTAGCCTGCAGGGTGTGCCCCAACCCTCAGCCCCCAAGCTAAGTGTCCAGTCCGGTACCAGCACCCCACCTGAACCCTAACCAGGCAGCGCAGCCACCCACCCCAACTCTGACCCACATGGGGCATCCCAAACCTCAGTCCCTGGGCGCTAAGTGTCCACTCCAGTGCCAGCCCCTCCGCCTAAACCCAACGAGGGGGTGCAGCCACCCACCCGAACCTAAGTCGCATGGGGCGCCACAACCCTCGGCCCATGGGGCTATGTGTCCATTCCAGTCCCAGCCAACCCGCCTAACACTAACGACACTGCGCAGCCGCCCACCCAAAACCTAATATGCAGGGGGTGCCCCAACCCTAGGCCGCCGGGCACTAAGTGTCCAGTCTAGTACCAGCCCCTCCACCTAACCATAGCAAGGAGGCACAGTCACCCACCCCAATCCCAACCCTCATCCCACAGCCGCTAAGACTCCAGTCCAGTGCCAGGCGGCCCGCCTAAACCTAACGAGGCGGCGCAGCCGCCCACCACAACACCAACACTCCATCTCTGGGCGCTAAGTGTCCATTCCAGTGCCAGCCCCCCTGACTAACCCTAACGAAGTGGCGCAGCTGTCCACGACAACATCAACCCTTGCCCCTGAGCGTTAAGTGTCCAGACCAGTGCCAGTCCCGCAGTGTAAAAGTAAGAAGGCGGCACAGACACCGACCCCAAGCGTAACCCACAGGGGGCACCATAACCCTCAGTCCGGGGGTGCGAAATGTCCAGTTTATTGCCAGCCACCCCGCTTAACCCTACTGAGGCCGCGCAGCCCCCCACCACAAAGCCAACCCAAGGCCCCGCGCTCTCTCCCGCACCGAGGACCAGAAGGCGGAGCTGCGGCCGCGGCTCTTCCCGCCCTGCGCTCGCTCCGCCCCTCAGCCAACCGCATTTCACCTCTTTAACTGACAGGCGGATGAACCAATCAGATGCTGGCACACGTGATTGGCAGCCAGGTCAAGCCAGGCATCACGCCTTTATTGATACGCACAGCTACACGTTTCTCTACGGAGCGAAGTGAGGCAAGAGTTCCCCGAATTCCCGCAAAATTCCTGCCAGGATTTAAGGGAAAATGGGAAAGGAATGATCGTACCTGTCCCGGGGGAGGGGAAAGCAAGGCACGGCATGTTTCCAGAGGGAGGATATTCCCAGAATTCCCGCTGGGATTTTTTTTTTTTTTTTTTTGTACCTTCCAAGGGGGAAACTGAGGCATGGAGTGGTTTTTATTTCAGAATTCCCCAAAATTCCTGGAATTCTGAGGGGGCGAGGGGTCTCTATTGTGATTTTGGAGGGAAACTGAGGCACGGGGAGGATTTCCCGGTGAGAAAATTCCCAAAATTCCTGGGATTTCCGAGGGAGCCACCCCGATCCCTGGGAGGGAAACTGAGGCATGGCAAAGATTCTTGGTTAGACAATTCCCCAAATTCCTGGGATTTCTGAGGGCGCCACCCCGATTCCTGGGAAGGCAACTGAGGCACGGAGAGGATGGCCCCAGACTGAAAATTTCCCCCCAAAATCCCTGAAATATCCCCAAAAAAATCCCCCAAAAAATTCAAAAAAAATCACTGAAAAATCCCCCCAAAAAATCACAAAAAATTGCCCCCCTAAACCCCACAAAAGTATCTTAAAACAACCACAAAAAAATTCACCCCAAACCTCCCAGAAAAATCCTCAAAAATTGCAAAAAAAAAAAAAAAAATTCCAAAAACCACTAAAAATTTCCCCCCCAAAATTCCCAAAAAATCTCCACAAAAAAATCCCCCAAAACCACTAAAAATTGCTGAGAATTTCCCAGAAAAGTCCCCCAAAAAATTCCCCAAAAAATCACCTTAAAAAACCTCCAAAAAAATCCCCCCAAATCCCCAAAACCTCTCCAAAATTCCTCAGAATTTCCCATGGATTTTCCCCCACATTCTCCCAGAAGAAGGTACCTTGGTCATCCATAATTCTAGCGGCTAGCCTGAGTTTTAGGAGGCAAAGGGTCCCGTCGTGGGTCGCAGAAAATCCTGATTGCGGCTCCGTGCGCGCCAGGTGTGTGTGTAGTGTGCACAGATTTGTGTTTTGTGGGTTTGCGTGTCTCGGCTGTGGAAGAATTATTGGTGCACCATGTGTGTTGTGTTTTGTAAGAGTTTGTGTCGTAAGTGATTTGACCTGGAAGGCGTAGGCATGGTCAGGAAAGGCTGTTGGTAAGTCGTGGGAGACGGCCCACGCACAACTCGTGCCTCTGTAGTGTGCTTGCAGGCTTGAGTGGTACCTGGGCAGTTGTACTTGGTTGCCAGCAGAGAAAGCTGTTAAGCTGTTGTACCGGGCTGTGGAGAGCTCAGATTGTTGTTGCTGGCAGAAGGGGATTTTGCCATTTGCTGTGCCATAGAGGGCTCAGTTTGCTAGAATCCGGGACTAGCAATTGTAAGGGCAAATCCTGATTTGTGGTTGTTACACTATGTGAATGCATCCTGACTGTGAGAAAGATTGTGAGAGAGTTTGTTGAGACGTGCTACCAGCACGAAGTGATTGAGGAGTTTGGACCCGCGGTTCTGTTTTCAGGAGACTGAAACGGCCGGGGAAAAACGAAGTGACTGAGGTGTATGAAAACCCTTAAAGCCCCCTCCCTGCTGTGACTGTGGTGTGTGTGTTTTGGTTATTCACTGTAACTGTATTTTTGAGGCAACATCCATCTTGTGTTAAGAGTTTTAAGTGCAGCACAAGCTGAGGTTGAAGAGTTGATTAGCCTCTAAGAGCTGAGGTGTGAATGCTTTTGAAATAGACTGAGGACAGACAAAGGACAGGACCAGTTTGGCAAGAAGGAATAGAAACCCTTGACAAGAGCTTAGTTGTGATTTTAGGTATGGAGACTGTGTTTGTAGAATGTTGGAATTAAAATAAGGGTAACTTCGGTCTGAGAACTTGATCTGGCCAGATGAATAAAAGGAATTCCTTTACCTCAGTGGTTTGGGCTTGACTCATAGGAGCTTGTGAATTCAGCAAGCTGGTATGGCCTGAGCATTCAGCATTATTCATGTTCTGTAAGTTTTTTCATCGTGTCATTAATAAATAAAACATCAGCTGAACCCTTCTAAAGCTCTGCAGATACGCGAGGCAGTTGTTATAACTATATTTATATAGGACATTTCTACCTTGCTGCTATAAACTATTCTGATCATAGCAGATTCTGATTCAGCATTTTCAGGTGTAAAACTCGTGCAAAAAGGAGGAAGTATTTTTTATTAACTTCCCGTGGAAACAGAAAGAAATCCTTAATTAATTCCGGTGCAAAGACATTAGTTTGGTAAGAGCACACATCTATACAGGAGGAATAGCTGTGCAGTGGTACCAGCCAATGTAATGAAAAGAAGAGTCAAACCCCTCTTTCCTATAAGGAATATAATTTGTAATAGGAATCCCCTGTGGTTAAACCAAAATTACTGCAACAGTTGCAAAGACAGCTACTATATGCTATATATAAGTATTTATACATTAATATGTTTATTTTAAATATAAAATATTATGCATCTATATTTAATAAATTATATAAAATGCATTGTATTTTATACTATTTGTATTTTATGTAATATAAAAGTATTTATATTTTTTATACATATAAAATTTCTTTCCCTCTTTTTCTCCCTCCCTAACTGCATATGCTCGAAGAAATGAAGATGAGGGTTCTGTGCTGAAAAATGCACAGCTCCCTCCCCTCCAGTGGAGCTTTGGCTGGAGGAGAAGCATGTACAGGGACTTAATGTACAGAGATGGTGGCTGGACATGGCGTGAAGCTCCAGTCCTACCCATGCCTTCTGTGCAACGGCATCTGGGAAGGATTTCCTTCCCTTCTGCTTTTCTAGGCTTTGAGCAACCTGGTCTAGGGGAAGGCAGTAAGAGTTGGAATGAAGTGACCTTTAAGGTCCCCTCCAACCCAAAACATCCTGTGATTCTAAGAAACCTTGAACTCTGAATTATTTTCCCTGTGTTTAGTTCAAAACAGTTTTTGAACTAAGGCAGCTTTGCCTTGAGCAGCAATCTCACAAAGAGATGGCCACTGACCGTGGGCTCGCATCCAAAGTATGTGAATTTCAGCTCTGAAACACAGGAGATGTTTTTTCCTACGTCAAAACAGACTGAGGGTCCAGCATCCTTGTCAATGCCAGATGCTTCCAAATAAGTTAGATTCAATTTTGCTGCTAGCAAGATTAATTCACGTCCTAATCAACTGAGCTGAAACCATGACACCGGTGAGCCCGACCAGATTTTGACCCTTACTGTGCAATTTCCAGCATGAGAAATAAGAAAGATTTTTTTCTGACCAAAACAGATGATGCCCTGGAACAAAAGTGATTTGAGAGAAGTTTGGCATGCAGTGGTAATTTGATTTAAGCTGGTGTAACCAATTTGGGGTTCTGATCTTTGAGAATAATGTTACGGCATAACATTTTCCGGAGTGCCCAAGCAACCTTTGCCCTTTGGCTCTGCTGGCTTTCACCAGGTTAATACACTGAATCACCCAGGGATGTTTGAAAACTCTGCCAATACCCTCAAACCTATAGATGTAAACCAGGAGAGGCAATCTGGCTTTGCCCTGTGAGCTCCATGGGACTTGTTTTAGGGGAGCAGAAACACCTTTTTGTTTCAGCCACGTCCCACAGCAATTTTTCAGAGTCAGCAGAGCAGCAGTTGCTACACCTCTATAGCTTCATCCCAATGCATCAGGAAAAACATGGGAAGTAGGAGTCTGCTGGAGGACAAATGGATAAATCCCCAGCTTGCAATTATCTGGCCAGCAAAAGCAAACACACTCCCCTTTCCTTAATGTTCACGGGAACTTCCCTGGGGCAGTCTGATTTTGTGTTTTCCCAGCTCCTCTCCTGGCACGAAGAGCTTTCACCAGGCACATTTCAGAGGAATAGTTCATCTTACTGCGAGGGTTAAAAAAAAAAAAAAAAAAAAATCAGAAAAGCAAGGCAACTAGTTTTGAACACAGTTTTTAAATACTGGTATTTCATTATTTATTTTTCACTCTGAACAGTGTATCAGGATGATCAATCCCTTGAACCATTAATTAAATACTGTTGGTGAAATACAACATTTCAGATTTCTCTTCCCTCTCGTTGCGTAGCCACATTACTTTGAATCTTTATTTCCTTGTAATTACAGGCCCTTTTCATTAAGTTCCTAGGGAATGCCGAAATGAAATACCCAGAAAAACATCAAGGTGTTGAATGAGAGTTACATAGCATGCCAAAAAATCTGGACCCGATTTACTCAAGAATCTGGAATGGAGCTGCCCAGCATGCAGGAAAACCCAGACCGGATGTCACTGAAAGTTGCCTTGGTCAGAGGGAAAACCTGGATGGGATTCCCCCTAAAAACTGAGATGGAGCTGCCCATTTGGAGACGAATTTCACCTGTAAAAGTGGAATGGAGTTGCCTATCTGGAGGGAAAACCCTGAGCAAATTTCTGGGAAAAAACAGAGAGCAGCTGCCAAGTTGGGGGGAAAACCCGGACTGGATTTCTGGAAAAAACTGGAATGGATTTTCCTGGTTGGAGGGAAAACCCGGACTGGATTCAACCTGAAAACTGGAATGGATTCTTCCGGTTGGAGGGAAAACCCGGACTGGATTTCTGGAAAAAAAACTGGAATGTATTCTCCCAGTTGGAGGGAAAACCCGGACTGGATTCAACCTGAAAACTGGAATGGATTCTTCTGTTTGGAGGGAAAACCTGGACTGGATTTCTGGAAAAAACTGGAATGGATTTTCCCAGTTGGAGGGAAAACCTGGACTGGATTTCTGGAAAAAACTGGAATGGATTCTCCTGTTTGGAGGGAAAACCCGGACCGGATTTCTAGAAAAAGCTGGAATGGATTCTCCTGGTTGGAGGGAAAACCTGGACTGGATTACCTCTGGAAAACTGGAATGGAGTCACCCAGTTGGTGGGAAAACAGCATCACTCCTTGGCTGGAAAGTACATTCCTATGGTGTGCAGTCCTCCAAGGCCAGGCTGTTCTAGCTTCAATCAGGGCCCTCTTGCTCTACATCTCCCACTTAATCACAGCCTCCTCCAGGTACGCACATGGTCTAGCATGGGCACCACCCCTATGTGCTGTGCATAGATCTCTGAATCTCCATAGTTTCCCCACAGGCGCTGGGATGCATATCTGCATCCCTGTGGATCCCCAGGGGCTTCAGGAGCACAGCTGCTTCACCACGGCCTGCAGTAGAGACTCGGCTGTGGTACCTGAAGCACCTCCTACTCTGACTTCTGCACTGACCTGGGTGTCTCTATGTTGTTTCTCCTCACATGTTCTCAACTCCTCCTCTTCTCTGACTCAAAGGAAAGCCTCCTGTGATTTTTTTTTTTCTAATTTCTTCTTAAATATGTCAGCACAGAGGTATTACCAGCCTCTCTTATTGGCCCAGCCTTGGCCAGCAGCATGTCCATCTTCAGAGCCATGTGCTGGACATGATGGCAGCTTCTTGCAGCTCCTCACAGGGAGCCACCTCTAAGGCCTCTCAGCTACCAAAAACCAGGCCATACCAAAACAATACATGTACCCACTTCTGTGACCAGCAGCACTCCTGGCATCAGCCCCACATTTCCTCTGCTATCACTGAGATGCTGCCAGACAGCTCTAAGGCTTGTGGTGGGCACAGAGAGCTCAGCCATACATTCTTCTCTACTGGAGCATCACACCCAGCTCCGTGCGTTTCTACACAACAGATCTGGGTGGATGGGGCAGGAATTCCATTCCTGAATGCCCATAACACAGAGTTCTAGGGAGACTGTGCCACAGCCTTTGCAGTAGGGCTGAACAACACTGTGGCTACAGGGGAAGAGTGGGAGGCTTAAAAGCAAGGAAATACCTTTTCCCCATGATTATTGCCCCAACAACAGTAAAAACCGGGGCACTCCAAAGCACAAAAAAGCCACATAAAGTCTCTTCTCCAAGCCTATAGATACCATGGGACTGTAAGACACCACATTCCACATGTTACCAATTTCTGTCCTCTATCTGAAACTTGATAGCCAAAATATATGAAAAAAGATCCCATCAAAAGCTCAACCTCTTCTAAAATGCTGAAAGAATTAGCAGCATGACTGGCCTGTGTAAATCTCCATGCCCATTCATGCCCCAATACACACAAAGTCTGCCTGCTAACTGCAGCAAAAGGTAAAATTTGTGACAGCAGTTTACAATAAATAATTCATTGATCTTTCCACTTTTTAACCAATATATCCCCACACAACTTCAATTAGCCCCTTGAACAAGGTGACACCTGGCAAACAGAACCTTTGATGTTATTACATCCTAAGCCAAAGAACACAGGGGGTGTTTATTTTACTAGCTGGTCCACATTCTGAGGTACACTTTACAAGGAAAAAAGGCACCATTAACACCTTTGTCTAAGGGCTAATTCTCTAGCTGTTAGAAATTCTCTAGTCCTTTCTTCTATAGGAAGAAAGAGAGCCATGAGGAGGTGTCATCTGAAAAGCCTGCCACTGGAAGAAGTGTGGCAAATATTCTAACATCATAAAGTAACAGAAAATAAGACAACGCTGAGATGTTTTAGTCAGCAAATACATAATGAAATGCAAAATTAACCCCTCCCCAAACCAAACAAACAAACCCACAAAAAAAACCCCAACAAATAAAACCCAAGAAACCAAAAACCCCCACACCCCCCCCCCCCCCGAAAAAAAGATTGCTGAATGAGGAGCATTTGAATTTATGAAAGGCAATGAAGCATGATAGCTGGGAGAGTCCTGGATTCCACCACTAAATCATTCCCAGGGAAAACAGTATTTAAGTATCCATCTCTTTTTTCTGCAAACTCTCACAATAGCAATTTGATTGAGCTTGAAGCAAATCACTTAATATTCAAGAGATATAAACTTCCCTAATAGTGTGAAATAATCCTATAAAATATCACAGTTGTGCAAACAAATCAATTACCTGAGTGATGCCGAACAGCCAAGGAGTGTATTGAAGAGATAAGATACAGCAACCCAACACAATGACATAAAATGTTCTATGGCTATTTCTGAAGTTCTTATGTTCTGACAAACAATGGCCCAGAAGGCCTAAATGTTGGGAATTGACTTTTGAGGCTTTCACACTGAGCTCTAAGCAAGCAAAGAAGAGACAAAGCCATGACTCGGCTTTTACAGCGTTTTGTCTATATTGAACACTCAAACTTGCTTCCTAAATCATGCATGGTGATTACTCCCTAGCCAACATTTCATAACATAAAGTCATTTGGAGCAATTAAAAGAGAAAAAAACCAAAGTTTAACTGTTAGAAATTCATTACCTATATCCAGATTTTGTTCTTTTTCTTCTTTGTTTTGTCAAGTTCACTCCCAAGGAGCCTGAGACATCAGGGATCCCCATCAGAATCTGAGATGTCCTGGCTAGATTTTGAGGTTTTCCCTCTCAATCAAAACATGCTCTGGCATAGTTTAGCATTAGATTAAGTGTACCTCGTAAGATAATCATAATGCACTCCATAACTGATAGCATGTTATGATAAATTTGTTAAAAGAAAAGCAAGCAACTAAGGCATTAAACCCCACAGTACACATTTAAGATGAATAAACAGAGAGAGTAATTACCAGCATACCCTGCTAGTTATATTCCAACTTTAATCAACCCAGGGGACAAAGTAACAGACACAGTATTTCACCCACACTTCAGAACCAGAATTTCCCCTCCAGTGCAGCATATTCTGCAAAACTCAGTGCTGGTGAAAAGTATAACCTTTCCGGCTTAAAAGACTTGAGCTTGTTTTTGAAAGCCCAACTCTTTTATCTTCCAGCTGAAATGGGGCAGACCAGTCCCTCAGCTGCAGTTAATCAGTGTGGCTCCACCAAAATCAGCAAATCTGTGGTATTGAACACTAGTCTAAGAACTGACTCTATGTTATTTCCTAGCATACTGTCTTCAGCTGAGACTGCAGATATAATTATTTTGGTTCTGGCATCTGAAATATTTCATCAACAGTGAGCTAATTAGATTACTGCAGTAGAGTGCTGTAAACTCCAGTAATTTTTGATGTTTGCTAAAACAATACATATTCTGCAGCTGAGTAAACATTTCTTTGGGGAACATAATGTAGGAATTGGTTCTCACTCCAGGTGTAGACTGCATTTATAGAAACTTGCACTGTGGCTTTGATTTGAATTCACTCATCCTCTGGTCTGTGACAACTGAATGCCTGTAGATGCACAGCTGTATCAGTAGTGACATTCCAAACTTCTGCAGTGCCTTTCTGTCTTTAATCCCTTACCCCTACTCATGAACTAAGCCACAAAGTTCCCCCTGGGGTAAGAATTATTCTATTCATTTTACATATGGGGAATTTATGATGAAAAAGCTGAAGCCCCTTGCCAATCTTGTGTGAGAAACCTGGAATAAAGCTTGAGAGAAGTGCAATCAATACATAGGAAAAGTGCCAATTTTATTGAACAGGAATAAATGTTTGCAGAATTCAAGCCATATTTTAAAAATGTTGTTAGATAGACAACTATCATCCAATAAAATAGAAAAAGAAAAAACAAACAAACAAACAAACAAACAACAAAAACAAAACAAACAAAAAACACACACACAAAAAAACCAAAACAAAAAACCCCAAACCAAACCAACCAAACAAAACACACACATACACACACACACACAAAAAGAACACAAACCCCAAAACAAACAAACCCACACCCATGTAATTTTGTTGAATGATAACTAAATGCTGTGCATATTTATTTGAGAAGTTCTGGAGCTTTTTTCTCTCCAGGAAATCATCTTCCTAAGTTTTCAGCTTATATACATTGGAATTTCCTTCACGAGGCAAAAAGTATCCCTTACTGCATTCAGCAAAAAAACCAGCACAAGAAATAATGATTCTGGGTGGAACTTACTGGCATTCATTAACAGTATTGGCTCTAATGTGGAATTGCTGGAAAGACAGAAGAGTGTTTCAATCCTGACTTCCCTGACAGCAAAGGTAGACAAGTTCTGAGCTATTTTCAGAATTCTGTTATCTGTTTTGACATGTTGAAGAACAAAAAAAGCATGCTTCACCAATTGCTCCATGAGAAATAATATTTTGATGTTCATATTGCATTTTCAAGTTAAACAGTGCAAAAGAATTGCATACAGATCTTTAAGAGAATACTACAGGTTGTACAGCTCAAGTCAGACAATGCTTTCAAAAAACAATGATTAAGTTGACAGTAAGACAAACAAATGCCCATGGCATTAATGGCTGCAGCAGCAGGATGAAATGCTGAGGGACCAAACAAC
Organism: Tachycineta bicolor; assembly: GCA_025960845.1. Taxonomy (NCBI): domain Eukaryota; kingdom Metazoa; phylum Chordata; class Aves; order Passeriformes; family Hirundinidae; genus Tachycineta; species Tachycineta bicolor. The sequence goes on from JANEHK010000115.1 coordinate 752,607, forward strand.
CCTTGACTCTGGCATGGCCCTGACTTCAGAGAGGAGTATTAGAGTGTTTGAGAGTTGCCTCAGAAAGGACTACCCTGTCATTAACCATAGAAGTTTAGGCTCAGCCATTACAAGCATGACAATGAAGATGCAAATCAGGAAGATTTTTCTCCTTCAGGAGAGGGGGGAAAGCCATTTCAAACCTCTTTAAAACAATGGACTTCATCCTGCATTTTTAAGGAGCTTTTGGTGGGGATGCAGTAGGTGCTTATGTCCATGTTCTAACAGAACAGAAGAAAATGACCACATCATTTATTTAGGGAGCAATGAGATGAAGCAAAATAGGCTTTCTAACAACTAACTTGCTCTGCTATACATTAAAAAAAACCCTCTCTGGAGATCAGATTGAAGTAAAAAATCATTGAACATTTTAATTACTAGATAATATTCTTTCTTTAATATAGAGCTATCTCTTTTCCTTGCTGACGTTCTCTATTTCCAAAGGAAATATGAAGATTTATTGAAAATGAGATTCTGGTCTTGTATATTTTCATATTTCAGAGGTCCATTTGCATACTAATCACACTCTTCTTCCATATTCCACAATAGGAACAAGCTCATTGACAAAATTCTGTATAAA
>JANEHK010000116.1:6066-71156 GCA_025960845.1 Tachycineta bicolor
TTTGTTTGTTTTTTTTTTTTGTTTTTTTATTTTTTTATTTTTTTATTTTTTTATTTTTTATTTTTTTTTATTTCGCACTGCCCGGGTGCTCTGATCTCTGATGTTTCTATAGAGACACATATACACACATAAGACACACACACACACACACACATATACTCTGGGCAGATTTAACCCTTTCCTGGCAAAATGAAGTTTCCAAGGCTTAACCCTTCCCTGAGAGAAAAGAAAAGGACAGAGTGAACATAGAAAAGACACAGCATGAAGTCAAAAGAGTGAGAGTGAAAAGACTGTTGGAACAGTCGGGGGATTGAGGAGTTTGTTATTTCATTCTTATTGAGCCATGGAAATTAGCTCTATATTTAGATTATTCCTTTAAATCATGGGAAAGATATGCATTTGGGGAGGTGATTGTTCAGATTTGTGTGTGGATTTGAGCAAAGGTGGGACTAAGTGATATTAATCCCATGAGATGCCTGAACAGAAATAGAGGTTGAGAAGCCCCTGCACCAGTGAAGAAGTCAGAATATATCTCTGTGCCTTGAGATTAAGTTACTCATCTTTAGGTAGATGTTATTATATAGAGTTATATAATATAATATAGAGTTATTCATCTTTAAAAGCTGACATCCCAATATGCAAAAGTCTAAGACCCATGACCCATAAGCAGCTTGGGAAACTGCTCCTGGGAGGGGTCACAAAGGCAGGTTTCCTTGCGGGGCGGTTTTTGTTGCAGTTAAAAAACCCACAAGGGAAGTGTTCTAGGTTGTCAGTGGGGTCCATAACTCTAAGAGAGACTCTTCTAAAGAATTGATGAAAGACTATTTTCAAATGGTGAAACTGACTGAAAATCACAGGTTTTGTCTCTATGTTGTTTGTAGGGAAGTCAGCAGTTTTGTAGGGGGAGGGAAGAGTGTTTTTGGAGTTTCATTCTGTTTTGGTTTAGGTTTTTTTCCAACTTTCCTTTTCCATTCTTTTAGGGTGTGTTAATAAAACTATTTGTTCATCTTAAAGCTTAAGCCTGCTTTGCTTTTCTCCTAAACTTTCTCCCACAAAAAGAGAATAAACACTAGGACCACTACACTGAATTTGGCAACTGGAATTTGGCGAACGTGAAAATACTACATTAACTGGTGTTTCTGCCTGGTTAGATGAATTAAAACCATTACACTTCCTTTGGGTATGTTTAACAGCTTTTTTTTTTAGAAGCCATGAGGAAGTCTAACTCTACTGTCTCACCTGCCAGCAATATCGTCTTTGGTTTTAGCAGCATCAGAATATGCTGCTCCTGACTGATTTTAAAACATTGATACTATATTCCTGATTATATCACAGAACAAATTTTTTCTCTTAATTTTGATTTATTGAAGCATGTGAACCTGTTGCTGTTTCAGAATCTAGTGGGGCAAGCTGCATGAAAAATCATGCAAATGCAGTCAGTAAGCCCTTCGTTTTCTGCAGATGGAGCTGATTCCTTGTACTTTTAACAAGTACAAACAATGAACTACATTTAAGTTCTCAGATTCACGGTAGTAGTGTGACTTTAAGAGTCTCACTCAGTAGTCAGAGCTCTGGATGAAGGGATTTTACGAGTAGACTCTGTTGCTCTTTTTTCTTGCTGACAGCTGGAATTGCTGAAAACATCCTTTATTGACACTGTTTTTCAGGTGGCATTGCCACTTTTTATTTCAGTGTACTAGGGTTAAATGATGGGAACTTGGAGAATGAAAGATTCCAATTTTCAGTTGGAAAGGAAGATTCTGTAATGTGCACTTCTGACATTTTCTGAAAAATAACTTCATAACCACAAAGAAGGTTAATATCGAATTGCTGCAAAAATATGTTTCAGGGAAGCAGTGAACTATTATTTCTGTGGATATTTTTTATGATTTTCTATAGCTGTTCTCACATGAATCAGCTGCCTTATTTTCAAGTTGATATTGGTTTTCTTTCAGTGTTTGCTGCATGAGCAGTTCAAATGCACTATATAATGGTTGTTCATAGTGGTGGTTTGAAATGCATAGTCATAAAACTTCTTTGTGTATGTGTGTGTGTGTATATATATATATATATAAATTTTTTCCAAGCTGATAAGTTCCATTTTCCATGTCACAGTGGGGCTCATCAGATTTGCGGAGTGGCCAGCTTGTAGAAGTGTCCTGTGTCTTGTATCTAAAGCCTGCATGGAGTTGGCAGTTCAGCCCTGAGCACATGGTGAGGAGCTTTTCCTCTGTCTCCCTTCATGATGTGTACAAGGAGTACAGCACACAGGTGATTTTGCCCTCTGTATCCAATTTCCAGAGCCGTCTAAGTTTTTCTTGACTTGTTGGACTCAGAAGGGGAAGTTTAAGATATATTAAAGTCCAATCATCTCTAATTTATCTTTGGCAGTATTTTTGTTGGTTTATTGGAGTGTCTTTTTTTATTTTTGTTTGTTTTTGTTGGATTTTGTGTGTGTGTTTTTTGCTGTTTTTGTTTGTTTGTTTGTTTGTTTGTTTTTTCTGGAAAAAGGTTAAAAATGTTATGAGAAAGACTGAAGTTGTAGAATGTGTTGTTTCTTCTGAGCCTTATCCTCATGGATATGGATATGGATATGGATATGGATATGGATATGGATATGGATATGGCTAACAGTCCCTTGTCTGTGACTGTGGGAGACTCAGGTACTCTAGCAATCCCTTCTGATCTTAGATATGAGAGCAAATTTTAGTTTTAATAATATATTTATTTGGAACCACCAGGATGGTGGTATCCAAAGGTATCCATGGATACCTTTGGAAGAGATTGAAGAGGAAAAGGATCAGCATGGGTTTTTTGTTTTTTGGTGGGGTTTTTTGGTTTTTTTGTGGTTGTTGTTGTTGTTGTTGTTGTTGTTGGGTTTTTTTGGTTTTTGTTGTTGTTGTTGTTCTGGTGGTGGGGGGGGGGTTGGTTGGTTGGGGTTTGTTTTTTTTTTTGTTGGGTTTGTTGTTGTTGTTGTTGTTGTTGTTGTTGTTGTTTTTCTTTAAATTCTGTTCTAATCACATCTATTGTGTGATTCAGTGGTACAAGTCCAGTACAGGGACAAGTTTACATTTATGCCAGCACTTGCGAAAGAAGTCATTCCTTGGTCTTTTGGCCAGCACAGAGAAAAGGAGACTCAGCCATTTGGCATTCTGGTTCTCACTGTCTTGCCTGCTCTCTGTACCTTATTAAAAATGGCTTACAGTAGTTTTTCTGAGCTGGTTTGTTTGGAATTACAAGGTGGGGTGCAACATCACTCTTACTGTTTAAAGGACCTGGTCTTTTCATGGGAAGAACTGGTTTTGGTTATCTGTGCTAAACTCAGTGGACTGGAAAACAATGTTTTCAGTATTTGGGAAATGCTGACATTTCATCTCCCTTTCAAGTTGTTACGCAAACTCTGAGTATGAGATAGCTTTAGAGAATTGAAGAAAGTATTTTGAATAAATAATGTTTAATGCATAGATCTGACTTTATTTAGAAAAATATTGATTATTTCAGAACAGTACATGTTTGAAACAGTTGTTTGAAATAGAAAATTTCACTTCCAAAAATCCAAAACCAATTTTTATTTTTTAGCTTTGCTCTCTGGAGCTGGAAAGAAAAATCAACAATTTTGTTGTAATTGCTAACAATAATACTGTTTTAGACAATATAATTTTTTTTTTGAGAGAAAATTCTTGAAGTGGTGAATTTCACCCAGATTTTAATGTTGAAAATCCTTGGTGCTGACTACCATGTAGTACTGAGCAGGTTTTTTGCAGAGTTACTGCCCTCCATGGCCCTCTTGGTGACACAGTGAAATAATAATCTATCAGTAAATGGATGATGGGGGATTCCTTCAGTAAAGGAAATCTTTACTAGAATAACAAATTAGAATTAGGTGTTTCTCTAATTTAGAGAATAATCATGCAGTTGTTATTCACATGCTGCAGCAAGAGTATCTTCTAGTCAATTGAATGATAGTAATGTTACAGTGTTTGGAAGTAAAAATAGTTAGAATAAGATATAACAGTCCATTTTATTTTGTTGAAAGTTAGGGTCCATAGCCAATGAGTTCATGAACCCAATTTTATTTAAACCATTTCATACAGAACTTGAAGAAAGTTAGCTGCTGTACGACAGTGATCCATTCGAGTTGACTGATAAATTCTGTTTGGGTATAACCCAGGCAGAGTGCAGCAATAACTCATCTTTCCTGCTTCCAGCAGTGTGTGGTACTATGCAGCACAGGCATACAGGTTTATAACTAATCCAAATGTCTTTCCTCTTTGATGCACTGCACAATGCAGACATATGAAAGAAAAGTAACAGAGTGGTGTAGGATGGTTTATTTAGATGAGATGTGGATTTTAATTCATTATATTTTTGCATTCTTTTCCCTTCAGTCCACTCTGAAATGCTAAAAAAATGTATTATGTTTTCAGCATATGAGAAATTGTCAAAAATAACAGGTATAATTTGAATTTTCTTTTCAGAGAATAATTGAAGAAAACTTTGTTCTTGGTCAGTGATGATTTTGCTGATTGTAGTCTTCTATCTACATCTCTGTTCTTGGGACAGAAAGAAAGAATTTCAGAATTAACTTCTGCATTAGACTGAGCAATAGGATACTATACTGGTACCTGAACAGGTCAGACATTCTCAGCTGTGCAGAGACGGTCAGAGTTGCAAGTGAAATTTTTCTGTAGTTCATCTCACCCCAAAGAGGCCTCCCCTATTGGCCAGGTGAAAGAAACCCTAGGCTGTGTTGTTTGGACTACGATCACCTCTCCTTTGACTGTAAAGGGAAGATAGACAACTCAGTGTGGACCTGTACATGGTAAGCACCTGAAATTAAATGAGATTAATTTCACTTCTTTTGGGCTGTTATCTTCCATTTCCTGTTTCTATATCCTCTATCTTTTTCCATTCCCTTTGCCCGTGTATTTTTCTTTTTCATTTAATGTTTCTTTGTAGCATATTTCTTCCTTGGAAGTTCTTGAAGCCCTTTCTTCTTGAAGGTTTTTTAATCATCAGAAAATCCTGTACTTCTCACATATTGACATTGTTTTCATGAGTGTTTCTGTGCCAAATACCACTGTAATGAGAATGAAATATTCTTGGCATCTGGCCAATGTCTTACTCCAGTACAGACAAATAATTTCTTCTTTTAAGATGCATCAGACCTTCCTGACAGACCAGAGCAAGTTCCTGAACTATTGTTCTGCCATTTGTGCAAAAATATAGTCCTAAGAAAATTACTATTTCTTTAACTGTGTGTGGGTTTTATACCTCTGCAACTCAGGGGTGTTTTATAAGAGTGTGCAGAGGGAACTGTGACTGAAGACAAAGTCCCTTTCCTAATATAATATTAAATGTAAACATGCAGAAGGGATTGCAGGGTTGGAGCAGGAATGCTGACATTAGTGCTTCTCAGCTGCTTTTGCCAAAGCTTTTCCATGGAGTTTCCATTTCCCTTGCCAGGTGTGAAAAGAAAGCTTCAGCTAGAAATCTGCTGTGGATTTGGTCAGTCTTGCAAGCTCAGTACAGAGATCATGTCCTTCTCCTAGCAGCCACTTTTCCATGTTCCTGGGGCTACTGCAACCTCTTGGGGCAGGGGGGTGAGGGCAGGAGATCACTGGAGGCTCAGAAGACGCAAAGCACAAACCCCTCTGCTTTAATACCCGTGGCACAAAGTGGGAATGCCTTGCACCGAACACTTCCTCAGGGGATGCCCTGGTGTTAGCAAAGGTGTTGTTCCTTTGGTTTCACAACCTGGTGCGATCCATGTGTGTTACAAGTATTTTGGGAGATCAGTGGGGATCCCTGGTGTGAATACACTTTGTAGTGCGCAGTTACTCAGGGAAATTCTGGTAAACAAGGGCTGTGATGTGAGTTCCTGCATGCCTGTCATTTGTAGAACTTGCAATGCCAGTGCACTCTGTCTTATCTCCTTAAGCTGTTTTGTGTGTGTGTGTGGAGGGGGGGTGCTTTGCTTGGGAGAGGTCTACTGCCAGAAGTTACGTTTCATTTCCTTCTTTCTCCTTCCCTTCCTTTGCTGCTAGTTGCTTTGCTGGAGACCAACTTTAAATTTACTCTGTGTTGTGATATTAAAGAACTTTTGTTACAGTCATCACTGTTACTTCAGTAAACACTTTCCATAGGAACAGACACTCTTGCAGAGCAATACTGACGCATAGCCCACATTCCGCTACTCTAATATAATGGCCAATATGTATTTTACTCTGTTCTGACCATGACAGATATTTGCCTGCCGCTGAACTGCAAAGGTGAAACTGAGTCATGAGTTAAATTCTTCAGTTTGCTGGTTGTGAGATGAAATGAACATGTTTTGTTGCTGGATATTGGTATTGGGTAGTTCTGGTGGTACTGAACAATGTGAACATTTTTTAACTCATGCTGAGGAGCAGTATGGTTAAGATCACCAGTTTCAGTCTTCTTGCCTCAGACCAACAGAGAAGGTACATTTTGTAGGACTAGCATCCTCTTAAAGGGATGTGACACCCCAAATGAAGCTGAAACATGCCTTGGTAATTCCTTCTTTGATACTTTACCACATATTTGTAATATTTGTTTTTGTACAACCACATATCTTCTAATACAGCAAGAAGAATTGTGAGATAGAATGAAATCTATAGGACTATGAAATCTGTAGGATTTTATGGTCACCTCTCTGGCTATATGAACCATAGGATTAGACATGAGGAATGTGGTGCTGAACTTAGACCATGGCTTTAGCACTTGGAGAGAGGAGAGACTCAAGTCCAGTAACTAGTGCTCTTCATGTAGGGTGGGGGAAATTCACTTTCTTAGTCCAGCAGCGAAGATAGCATCTCCTAAATACTACAGAGGAGACTGCACAAGTTTAAAATACCTCTCCATGTTCCCTCACATCTTAAAATACTTGCTTTCCTACACAAGAAATCTGTACACAGTAATGTAAGAAAACTTCACGTGGAGGGGTTCAGACTTCAGTAAGAAATCCCACAGCCTTGTTGGAAAGGTAGTGCTTGCTGATTACATGAGAAAGTAATTTTATTGGATCTCAGCAGACCAAAGGAGAGTTGAATTTGATGCCAGGTAGTCTCTTAAAATGCATCTATTGCTCTCTCCCTTCCTGAAAAGTATTTCAGGTCAGCTTCCTCTGAAACACACAAACACATGTTCTGAGTAAGGTACAATGTTGCAAGTTTTACTGCAATAATTTAAAAAAAAATATGGTCTAAAAATTTATTATCATGACGAGCAGAAAGACTTGTTGTGCTGTTTTCTATGAACTTGTTTTGTTAAACAAGATCTGAAAGTGTTTTGTTCTTTGCAAAGGGCTATTTATGGAATATCCATTAATCAGAACTTTGCTGCATATCAATAGTGTGCTTTTGCAAGGATTTAGGTGTCTGTTGATCAACTCACTCTATAGCAAAGTTTGGCAGCATTAAGACAATACATATGAAAAAAAATGTGACCTTCATGGCATGAACTTCCTGTTCATATAAAGAAAAATAAAGCCATTAACCATTCTATTAAGGAGCCCTAGAGATACAAAAATTAATTGCACAGATATTGGAAATATTAATGTCTTCCTAGCTGGGATACGATTTGGACATGAATGTGTAACATTTCCATAATAGCTGAAAGGTGCAGTTTAGAAATTATTTCATGATAGTTTAACAAGAAGGAAACTGACCTCCCTGACTCAATGAACTGTGTGCCAGTATCTCTAAGGATGGGGTATGCACTTCATCTCACTCAAGGCTACTGCTGCTGTGCTCAGTACCTGTGCTGGCTTGCTTTCTGCTGTACCTGGGTGTGGGGACCCCAGAGCAGCCTCATCACTGTCATACCAATATTGCAGCAACTCTTAGTTGATTTCTACAAGCTGGAGTTTCCCAAAATCTGGGCATGGTCAAACCACTGAACAACTGGGTCACTTTCTCTCTTAGACAGAGATAGTATGAAGAAAAGAGTTAGGATATAGGAAACAATCTGCTGAAAATCTCTCATTTCTTATAAGACTTTTGACCCTGAGAAAGCAAAGTGGGGAACTTTGGAAAATCCCCAATGTACCAGTGGGAATACACAAAGTCTATCAACCAAATAAATGTTAGTGGTTTGTTGGAGATGTAATAAGTAGGAGACAAGCTAAACAGGAATTATTGATTCTTGTGTTCTCCAAATATATTTAAAAACTGGTTTTCTGCAGCTGCGTATTAAAAGTATTTTTCAACTTATTTTTTAATGTAGTGATGCCCATTTTGTTTGCAAAATAATATTCAGCAAGATATAAATAATGACACCTTAAAGTGATGTTGGGAAGAATGTATTACTTTTATAAAAGTTAGGAGATGTTGTTATTAAGGACTTGATTATCTGGTTCAATATTATTTTCCACAGAACGCTTCTTTCTGTGTAGAAGAAAGGCGTCTCCAAGGCTTAATTAGGATTCTTTTGCAAACAAAGCTGCTGTCTGTCAAACTGCTGTCTCATTCACTCACTCATCTGGAAGATGTGCAGGGACATGGCAGGAAGACAAAGGATGACCTAGCAGTTATGACAATTCAGTGATGGCCTAGAGGATCTCTGCATTGCAGTGAAAATGATTAACACTTGTCAAGGCTTTAGGAAATTGAAGAAAGGAGTGCTTAAATAACAATTGTGTTAACAACCCCATCATTAGAACAGTCAGATTTTTTTCTATACCAGTTTTTCTGGAACCATGTGTTCCTCTACATAGATGGAGTAAAGCTTCACTCATTAGAAACCTTCTGCAATTTTCCATTTGCTGTGAGCTAGATTTGCTTGTGATTATGTAAATAAATTACTAAATCAGTTTTCCTGTATTTTTAATTTTGTTATCTGAACTTCTTGAGCTCAGGCTCCTTGAGCTTCATTATCAGTCTGCAGAATTAGGAAGCTTTCTTGCATACTTGCAGGGACAGAAGTACTTTAAGAATGTTCTTCTCTAATGATCTTGGAGTTTCTAAGCTCTCATCCATAGGAGCCCACACATTTTAAAGATTGTTTACTTTCAATACTTTTAAGTAGATATTTGACAATATTCATATTCCTGAACTCCCATACTAGCTAGAATGAAATGCTAAAATAAAACAGGTTTTTTCAGAGTAAAGAGCACACAGTGGTTTTCACGCTGTGGTTCAAGCAAGGAGTTGAGAGTTCTTGGATGTTACTAAAACATGATGAACACTTCCTTAGAGTTGACGTTTGGATAATTTCTGTAAAATGGTGTGAGAAAGCTGCTGACATTACTTGACTTCACTTTTCTTGAAGAATTTCAGACTGGAGAACTTGGAAGGGTTGTGCCAGTATCTGTTTGAGGATATCTCTTCTGCTGTCCAATCCCTGATGCAGTGACCTCAAGGAGGAGTGTTTCTTCCTATAGTTTTTTTTATTCTCCTTGAATAAAAGACTTCTTGTTGAACAAATTTTCTCAGTAAGATGAATCCTTTTCTTCTGTACAAATGGAAGAACTACAAAACCTCTACAAACCATTTTAATGGTAGACTTAAGTAGACTCCTTTGTGTGCTTATACATTTTTTTTAATGATAACAACACTAATTTTCTATGCTGTCCCCTTCTGCATCTGTTAACCAAAGAAATGTAGCCCATTTTTCATCATCTTGGCTTTGCTTGAATTTTTTGCACAGTTATTCCAGACCAACAACTCAGTGGCTCTTCTACAGGGACATTCAGCTATTACAAATGAGTTTAGTTTATACATTCAGTAGTTTCCTTCATGGTTATTCAGCTGTAGAAAGCATAGGATTGTGTCAGATAATCTTTACTTGTTTTCCTTTGCAGTTGCTTTGCTGTAAACAGAGCTTTCCCTAAGTAGTTGTGAATCTATGTTTTTTATCCAAATACAGATGCCTTACAGCTTTGTTTTGTGCTATAAAGACTGAATTCTCCCTTGGGGAAGGAGGCTTCCTTATTGCACTGCAGTCCTTCACAGGACCTAGGTCCTTGTTCATCCAATGGGTCAGAAGCATACTGCCACTTCCCAAAAGGTACTTCCCAGGTCTTTTGGAGTGTCTGGTCTGTACTGGGTAGGTAAGAGTACCTCATAGTACCTCAGAGGATTCCAAGTCAACATGAGGTAGTGTCCCTGTGAATCCCTGCATTTGTGCTGTGGGGCTGTTTCAGTGGGGTGCCCATATAGAGTCTAAATGCTCAAGGCTTTCTGCTCTAAGAGTAATTTTCAAGTCTCTGGAAGAAGTGACTTCCCTGTCTAACAATTTTAATAATTTTGTCTGGAGAGAAGAATACTAAAGGAGTTTTACAAATGTGAACAAGAATAAAAAAAAGTATAAAAATGATAAAAATGGAGGGTTTTTTTACTGAACAAAATAACAAGATACAGGAGGAACCAGCTATTGATTGTCTTAGAGAATCAGCATTCTGGGAGATTAAATCCTTCATGGTGATACACTGCTTACCATGATCTTCAAGACAGTAGTTTCCCAGAGGCTTGTCATATTTCAAGAAACTACTTTGAGAAACATATAACGACTTGTAAAAGGTTGTGAAGAATAAAGGGAAGTATCTTTGAGACTTTTGACTGCACTAACTGGAAAATTCTATTCAAATAAAAATAGTGCCAAGATGACTAAACAGTCTTTAAAATTAAAGTCAAGAATCATGTTAATTCCACTCAGGTCAACAAAAATACAGTGCAGCACAGAAACAAAAAAATAATACATGTTCTCACTTCCAGCGGTGTTGTCAGTCAAAGTACTGAATCTGGTTAATGTTTTTGTGTTTAACTGTACCTCAGACTTTCCATATGGAAGAAAGACCTGTATATTTGCTAGATCTGCAGACACATGTCACACTCATGAACTTCCTGTAGATCAGCATTTGATTCTCAATTAATTGCCCTGTGGCAACAATTTAACTAGGAAAACCAAAGCAAGGTGAGAAATCATGGAGGAGTGAGGGCTAGTGGTGTGAATTAACATTCCTCCAGTCTAATTTTGGAAGTACTGTCACCTCACTATACATTTGCATGAAGCAGAATTAAGTGCAGAGGTCTTGGTTGCTACCAGGTGTTCTTTGCCTCTGTTGATTTTACAGGGGGCCAAGAGTAAATAGCTGAGTTGTGGAGGACTTGATAGATACCCGAAGTTAGAGGAGGTTAGATCCATCCCATCCTAAAATGTGAGAGTGCTGCACACATTTGCATGGTACATATGGGTACATATATACGGTACATATATACACATAATACTTATATTTTTGTATTTTCATGTGCCCTGTATGTATTATATAGACTGAATATGATTAGAGTAATTATTAATTATTAATTATACATATTATATACATGTAGATTTATATGCTGAGGATTTCCAGTGCTATTAAAGAAGTATGATTAAAATGTGTTGTCATTTACAGCCACAGCTGTCGTGTATCATGTATAACCTGTCCAGAATTTAAATATTTTCTATTATACCTTTCCCCTTTTTAGTGATGAAGATTTTTATAGAGTCATCTTACAAATATGCAACCTCTCATCCTGTCTTCCCCCTGAACCATAAACTTACTTGTGAGAATGCCTTTATTACTTGGCATTGCTTGACACAGCCTGATTGCTGTGACAGCGACAGCAATCATGCCACTATTTTGTATTTGAATCTTCGCCTTTTTGTGGAAAAGATGATACTAATACAATGAGTTTCTTTGTGAGTACCAGGGGGTTTTGGATATCTTTCCTGACTTATAGTAGCCCAGATGTGAGAATTGCCCATGTTACAGAAACTTTTTCATTTCTAGGACTGTTAAGGTAGAGTATTGATTCCTGCAATGAAGAGTAACTTAAATTTGAAGGGAAATTCATATCAAAGTAGATCAGTAATTGAATGGCTGAGTGAGAGTGGAAAATTTGTATTGTCTTTTTTCAAACTGTTGCTTACTTTTTTATTTTAATGCTTGCAGGAAAATTATGTGTTCCTTTCAGTAAATAATAGGGTGCCATTAGCTCCTAAATATGCCTCTCTTTTTTTCTGGAATGTAATTAAATAACATTTTATCAGAGGTGTGCTTATGGCAAAAATGTACTTTGGGGCCTTGCCAAAATTTATTTTCTCTTTTTTTTTAGAATGCTGCCCTGCCACTGAACTCTGCCTGTCAGGCGTGGCTCTGGTATGGGTAGGACAGCTGCCTATTTATTATTAGTATTATTGTTATAGCTCTTGGGCACAAAATAATGATTCTGTGGGGGAAAAAAAAGAGGCAGAAGAGCAAACTCATTGGCCATTATCACTCAGGATGTGAAGTTTTCTTTTGTATTGATTAAATTTTCAATTTTGTCTACCTGGGCACAAAGTAAATTAATTCCACAGAAGGACTATTGATTTGACATACGGTTGGAAAGAACAAAAGTTAAAGAGTTTCTTTCTTTCTTTTGATTGTTTTTTTCCCCTGCTAAGTTTTTGTTTGGCAGTGACACATAAGGAAAGCTGTGTTACTAAGAATGAAGTTTCTTCTAGGAAAATGCATTTCTTTCACTGCATTTAAACCACTGAGCTGCTATTTTAGGGGGTTAAATTTACAAATGCTGTTTCAGCGTATTCAGTTAAATCCTGTAGGCTTGAGTTAAGGATCTGAGGTAAAGTCTTTGGATCTGAAAATACAGGGCTTCTTGAGAGAACACATGCTAATACTTTGTGCATCTTGTGATGGGTGATAAAGAACGTGATATAGTAAAGCCCAACACAAGCCTCACAGCCCTTCTGTTTCTGAAAGAGATTCTTTCTCCTCCAACTAAGGTTTTATTAGCTGGAGCAAACATCAGTGCAGAACACATTAATAGTTTTGGGGTTGGAAGGAATTGGTCTGCACCTCTCTGGTGGTGGCTTACCTAATTCTAGTATTGTTTTCTGTTAGTCTCTCTTTTTTCTACTGTATGAAAATAGATCTGTTGTATTTTCTTATAAGAATAGTATCTATCAATTGCACTCAGATGTGCCACCACAGTCAGTTACTTGTAAATGATGAAGTTTGCTTGATTAAGCTATTATAAAGATTTTAATTTCAGTCATTTTCTAAGTCTAAGTTGCAGTTGTAAGGGAGAGATTTTAACACTTATGAAACTATAACTATAAATATTCTTGCACATGAGTATATGCAAGACCCAAGACAGTTCAAATACTTTCTAATTCAACATTAATTCAGTGTTTTGTTTTACAGAGAGCTGTAGAAAGCTTACTTGCTCAAACTTAGATTCCAAAAACATACTGTGCGTTAAAAAACCTGTGAGACCGATGTTCTTGAAATGCTTTCTGGGGAAGAAACACCAGATTCAAATAAGCAATAAAATTCTATACCTGGAAAGAGAATGCCTTGGGTTGGAAGGGACCATCTAATCCAACACCCCTGATATGCTGAGCAAAAAAAAAAAAGTTGTCTTTCAAATATCAGAGTTTAATAAATTTGTAAATATACAGACACACCTTTGGTTTTCTGCAAACACATCTTTTTCACTTGAAAAACATGTTGGTGGCATTTGGTAATATGAAGAGTTCATTCCGTTTTCCCTGAATATGGGATATGCAGAAATTTTGACCATTTATTTTTCTATGTATGTAGTTTGACAGAGCACACTGGTTATTCAGTATTGCTTGAGATAGAATAAATATTGATCTTGCATGGACCAGCATTTCTTTTACAGTTTTCTTGTTCTTCTAAAAAAGGAAATCAAGAGAGTAAATGTGAGAATTTGTTCATGGGTTGGGAGAACTGGATCTCTGTCTTCAGATGTACCATAGACATTCCTATTTAGGACTCTGCAAGTTTGTTCTCACTTTGTCTCTTATCTCTGTCTTTAGGGGATGATGTCCTCCAGTGTCTTTCCAGGCAAATTCTTTCTTTTAGAAACAGGACAGGCAGAGCCTGGAAAGTGAGAAGATGCTTGAACTCGGATGTTTTTGTCAGAATATTATGCACCTTCTCATGTTTTGAATGTGGCTGGTACAATTCTGAGCAAATTCTGTAAATGCTCTGGTCTCACTGAGCTGTCTTCATACTCCTGGAGCAATGATAGCAGTTGAGAAACAGCATTGGGTTTTTTATTGTGGCATCTCTGTTTTTGCTATTTTAAGCAGTTGCAGGATCAAATACCAGAAAACAAAATTTAAAAAAAAAAAATAAATTACACATTGATTACAATTGGACACAATCATTAATGAGAGTAAATTAGCAGAACTTCTTTGGCTGTTCCCAGAGAAGCCAGTGGTGAAGATGTTACTCAGTTCGACAATGCTTCAACAAGGGCTTGTGCAGAAACAAGATGCTATTTTGTTACCTGGACCTTTTTTATTCTTCAGGACATGATGGAAAAAATGGTGATTTCATATCAATTCTATTTTGATAATCTGTATTTCCAATTTTGTTTGTCTTGTGTGTATTATGATCTTCTGGATCTTCTCTACCACTTGAAAATAGTTTCAGGCTTTAATGTATTACAAGAGGAATTTTTTTCTTGCTTTGATTCTTAAAATAGAGTGTTCCTTTATGTCTCCAAATGTTGGAAGTACTGTTATCATTCTCCCCTTCTGCTGGCTGTTTCTATCTTAAGTGTTAATGTTAAGAGGAATGTCTTAGGGTACAAATGTCCTGAGACACTGGCAAACACCACATCAGTCCCAGCAGTGGTACAAAGCTGAAATCACATGTGACCCTACGGCTGCCAGGGAGTCGATCTGTTTGCATTTTGCCCCTTCTGTACTACAGATTCCTCAGAACTACACTGGGCTAAAGAAACAACTACAAACTTTCAGTATAAGTGCACTCTAATTTCCTCAACATGCTCTTTAAAGTGTTTGGTGAAGGACTGTGTCAAAGATAATTTTTTTCCCCGGATGCAGAGGTGGCCAGTGCATTACACTGAAGTGATTTTCCAGGCGTTGTTTATAATTGCCTCTTATTGTTACTCTTTGATAGTCCTGAAACATGAGAGACTTTTAATACAACAATACACTTTTCTCCATCTCACACAAATAAAATGAAATCCATTATCTGTGAAATTCTTCAGAAAATTACCCATTTTGAAAACAAAATTAACATGTAGGCTGCCACAAGAACTTATTCATGTGTCAAATTGCTTTGTACAGATTTTATCTGACATATCTTTGGATAGTGCTTTCTGCAGTTTCTTCTTCCTAGCAACTGATTTCTTTAAAATCTCTTAAGTAGCGCTCTGCTGACATTGAATTACTGATGGTCTCAAATAAACACAGATAATTTAAGCTATGTATTTTTAGTTCATATTAAAATTACTTGAAATTCTGCCAGAATTGGTGACCTATTCCTGTCCCAATGAAGGGAAACTGTGTAAGGTCGCCTAAGACTATCCTGAACAGAGTCCTAGAGGACAGATGGTACTGTGGTGAGCACAAGAATACTTTCACTTTTGGATTTGAATTCACAATTGGACCCGAAATACTTTGGATTTCTGAAGCAGGCAGTGAATATTAATTTATGCACTTAGAGAAGGGCCCCAGAGGATGCCTTCCTCTTGCTAGCCTCTCAAAATGTTCTGTGCCTTCTGTTTTTTCTATCTATGGGTGCTTTTTAAGCTTGCTTATTTTTTAGCACTTTTGTAGAATATCCTATTTTTTAAATTATTTTTTAATTATGTGTTTATTGATTATCCCTTCCAGAAGACGATGAGAGGAAGAATTTGAAGGTGCTAGCTGGATGTAAGGCTGCTGCTTTCTGAAAAGTGGAGTTGGATGTCTGATTGCTCATTAAGAACTAAGAAAGGAAGGAAAGCTGTGAGTTCTCACTCAATGAAAAAATATTACTTATGCTATTATTTATTCTACTTTCCTATGAAAATAAAAAATGAGCAGGAATCATTGAAGGTTTTTGATCTGCTGACTCCAAATTATTTTGAACAATATATAGATATATTTTTAATTCTTTCTCTTTTCTCTGATTTTATGGAATTGGTAACTGTTTCTGATGGAGCGTTACTACTGAATGAAATAGCAATTTACATTCAACCAATAATGCCTAATATTTTCTTTTTCTAGTTTCCAATACTACTTATGGCAGTGGGATGACCTCTAGGGATACCTTCCAAAAATGTTATTCATCTCTCTACTGAACCCCAGCATGAGATCTAGGGGACATTGACTTTTTCCCAGCTGATTTCTTCCTCATTATTGAATATGTGATCATAAATCTAGTATGTTTGTTTTTAATTTTTTTTTTTTTTTTAGAGTCTTGCTTGTTTTGTTTGTTTGTTTGTTTGTTTTTGGTTTGGTTTGGTTTTCTTGTGGTTTTTTTTTTGTTGTTGTTTTTTGGGTTTTTTTTTGTTTTGTTTTGTTTTGTTTTGTTTTTTTGGTTTTTTTTGCAATTGAATTCTCTGGTCAGTGATAAAGCAATAAAATTAATTGCACTGAGCAATCTGTCAATTTTCCAGTTTTAACAGGAAGCTAATATTTATAGAGAACATTGTCCTCTAACGATTTCTCCTTTTGCTCTACTGTTATAATAGATGTCTGTTTACATTACACACCCTTAAATTTTACTACACTCACTGTACTCAAGTTGAAAAAAAGTCTGCTATGTAGTCCTGGACTTTTTTACATGCATCTTGATCTTCTCTTGTCTAATGAACACTTGAAACTTGCATTTTTGAGGAGTACCAACTGCTCTTATGTGTAGCCAGCATGCTGTTCCCTTGGTGCTGGGCAATAAATGACTCAATCAATGAAATACTAATTATGAGAACCAATATGTACTACCATTTTGGCGTGGGGTGAGAGGGAAGTCAGTTTCTCAAGTCACTTTATGTTTGTGCTGTGCACTCCTAATCGCCTTGTAAAGGCAGCTCTTTAATGTTTACTTCCAAAGTGTTGCATGTGCCAGCAGTGCATGCCAGTGGTTGTCTGAATGGATTATAGGGCAAGGGCACAAGTCCCCTTTTTTTTGCACTGCTGTAAACTGAAATGAAGTAGAGACCAATTCTTCTTTCACAAACTAGCCTAAGCCTTTCTCGACAGTGTTGTGAAGGCTGTGGAATCTGCCAGAGTCAGATGAGTAATATTTATAGTTCTTTCTAAATTTTCTCCAAATATTTCTAAGGCAGTGAGTGTTTACTCATTCATATCACACCAAATATAATAATGTTTTCCCTTAGTAGCAGTTACCATCCATTCCTTATTCTCTTCTGTCACATTTTAAGTCCAGCTTGCAACAAAAAACCACACAGCTGCTTGCTCACTTCCTCACCTTTGAGATCAGGGAGAGAATTGGAAGAGTACAAGTAAGAAAATAAAAAAACTTCGGGTTGAGATGAAGACAGTTTAATAGGAAAAAAAAAGCCACACACAGAAGAAAAACAAAACAATTAATTAATTAAGTTTTCCATGGGAAAGTAGGTGTTCAGCCATCTGTGGGAGAGCAGGACCCCATCATGTGTAAGGGTGACTGGGGAAGACAAATTCCATCATTCTTAATACCACCCTATGCCTTGTTCCTCCCCAGCTTTATGTACTGAGCATGATATGATACAGTTAGGAACACCCCTTTGGTCAGTTGCAGTCACCAGTCCCAGCTGTGTCTCCTCTCAATGTTTTGTGTACCCCCAACTTCCTCACTGGCTGGGCAATTCTGTAGGCAGAAAAAGCCTGGTCTCTGAGTCAGAACTGCTCGGTAATAGCAGAAATATCTCAATGTTGTCAACAACATTTTCAGCACATAGCCTCATACTAGGTACTGTGAATAAAATTAATTCTATCCCTGTCAAAAGCAGCACACCTTTTATATAATTAGAAATAATTGTGTTGCATTTTTGTTTCTCATGCTATCACTGAAAAAGTTGGAATGCTTACTGAAATTCTAAAATTTTGTGAAAATAATCTATAAAATCTCTCCTTAAATACTATTATTTTATTATGTTAAGTTGTTTTTCCATGTAATATTGGCCAGATTAAAAGTAGGCTAAAACTTCTTGGGGTTTTTAAAAACCTTTCATCACTTCTTTGCTTACCACCCTTGTTGAAGGATTAGAAGTTAGCTAGTTAGCTGTCTTTTTAAAAATCATTCATTGCTCAATTGCTCTGAAATATGTCTCAAGTTCCTGCTCTTACTTGTTTGAAGTGTGCCTGAAATAAAACAATCTAATTCTTAACTGAAATATTTGCTGATGTAATTGAGTGTTAATTATGACACCAGTGGACAAATGTAGGTGTTTAGGAAATAAAATAAAATAAAATTAATTTCCTCTGTTGGCCTTGTAATTGCCAGTATTTAAAGGTACCACAATATCCAGGTTTGGGTATAGATCCATTGACTGTGTCTATATGTCTGTGCGTGTGTATGTAGAAAGTATCCTGTAGCATAACCAATACTCAGAACTGTAATTTTGCATGGGTACAGAAAGGTCGTCTGAGAGGACTTCAAAGAAAAACCCCTTCACCTTGTTTTGTGGGAAAGAAGGTAAAAGCAGTTGGCAAACATCAACCTTCCTTGTGGAGATGGTAGAAATAACGGCACTACTGCTTCATGGTTGCTGTTATGTTTCCACTGTTGTCAGAAAATAAGAATGGGAATGTGCTAAAATGAGTTTGAATGGTATGCATAACAAGCAAGTTAAAGTCTTTCAATGTCTGGATATGAGAACTCACAATTATTATTGATTTTTCAAATGGAAAATTTTGCAGCATAATCTTCTAATTGATTGCAGCTCCATCAAAAGAGTTTTAGTTATCAAAAGGTCTCTGTGAGAGGAAAACTGAAGCTGCTGCCAGGACTACATTTTTTTCTGACTTAGAAACCACAATGTCAAGACTGAATTAACGGAGAATAGTGGCAACAAAGAAAGTGTCAGGAACTAGAGCGCTGTATAAAGTGTGAAACATCTGATTTCACAATTCATTTTTGTAAATGTTTGTTGTGGTTTCAGGCAGATTTTGGGAGAAACCCTCCCACGGGCCCCCCTCCCCTCCCCCAACCAGTTTGGGAAAAGACTTCTTCAGAGAGAAGTGGAAAAAACCTGTTTATTAAACAGGCAAAGCACTCCCAGCACAATACCCAATGACAAGATCTTCGTGCCACTTACAGAGGGATAACAAACTTAAAGAAAGAAAGTCTCCTCTTGAAGATAGTCACTGTGCTCCGCCGTTCCGTCTCCGCTGGCACTGGGAGAAAAGGAGATGTGCAGGGCTGGTCTTGGTGGGGTGGGTCCCCTGTGGAGGCCCCTGGTACTTCCTCCAGGTCCTTAGTCCAGAGAGGTTGGAACAGTTCCGAGGAGAGGGCAAAAAAGAAAAAAAGGAAGGAAAAAAAAGAAGGGGGGGGGGGGGGAAAGCAAAAAGCTTCAGCTATTCTACAGCGTCTAACTAGGCTAGCACTAATCTAACTAACTGCTGGGGAAAAAAAACAACAGAGCTTCTTTCGTCTTGCAGTGTTCGAACTCCCCTGCTTCAAGGTCACTCCGAGGAGCAGAGTTTTCCTGGGGAAAAACGAACCATGCTTCTCCTCCCCTTTGCACCCAATAGACGATTGTGGGATACACAGTCACCCTAGGACATTCCACCCCTTATCCCCATATCATTGACTTACGGACAGAACCAACGTAGATTCCACATCGTGTATTTATCCACGTAAAACTTCCATCTGTTCTCCCCACAAAAAAAAACAAAAAAAAACAAAACAAAAAAAAAAACAAAACAAAAAAAACCCAAAAAAACCCCAAAAAACCAAACAAAAAAAAAAAAAACAAACCCAAAACCAAGCAATACCCATCATGCTCCTGTCACGTCCCACACTCAGCCACTGAATCCAGGCCCCAGGCTGCAGGGCAGCAGGATTCCTCTCTCACTTACTCATACCTTCAACACTTTCTCATAGTTGCAACACTTAACACATACCCTCTCACTTTCACATTTCCTTCTATTTCATTCTGCGTGGTTTAATGTACAGACAATGGCAATAGCATCTAACAGACAGTGATGTTTACAAATGATTCTCACCCAACAATCAGATCTCCCTGAGGTACACATCGTGTTGTTCCATCTTTCTTCATTATCCACCATGTGCAGCCTGGTCCCTGAGCAAAGGCAACCCCATTAATGGGTTTGTCTGTACTTGAGGCAGACTTGATCCACACTGTCTTCCCTAACAGACCTCTGACATGCACCACTGGGACTTCATCTACTGTATGCAGAGGCTCAGCCTGGGAGAGGCCTGCTCGACTGGTGGAGCCTCGGATTTTGACCAACCAGGTGGCCTTTGCCAAATGCTGCTCCCAATTCTTGAAAGATCCCCCACCCAATGCTTTCAACTGGGTTTTTAACAATGCATTGTGCCTCTCCACTTTGCCTGCAGCGGGTGCATGGTAGGGAATATGGTACACCCACTCAATGCCATGTTCCCTAGCCCAGGTGTTAATAAGGCTGTTCTTGAAATGAGTCCCGTTGTCTGACTCAGTTCTCTCGGGGGTACCATGCCTCCACAGGACTTGCTTCTCTAGGCCCAGGATGGTGTTTCGGGCAGTAGCATGGGGCACAGGGTAGGTCTCCAACCATCCCGTGGTGGCTTCCACCATTGTGAGCACGTAGCGCTTACTGTGACGTGTCTGGGGTAGGGTAATATAATCAATCTGCCAGGCTTCTCCATACTTATATTTAGACCACCGTCCACCATACCATAGGGGCTTCACCCACTCGGCCTGTTTGATGGCAGCACACGTCTCACAGTTGTGGATAACCTGAGAAACACTGTCCATGGTTAGATCTACTCCTCAGTCTCGGGCCCACTTATAGGTGGCATCTCTGCCCTGATAGCCTGAGGCATCATGGGCCCATCGAGCTAAAAACAACTCTCCCTTGTGTTCCCAATCTAAATCAATCTTTGACACCTCTATTTTTGCTGCCCGATCTACCTGCTCGTTGTTTCAATGCTCCTCATTAGCTCTACTCTTGGGGATGTGGGCATCTACGTGACGGACTTTCACAGGTAGTCTCCCTACCCTGGTAGCAATGTCTTTCCACTCCTCAGCAGCCTAAGTTGGTTTCCCTCCATGCTGCCAATTAGCCCCTTTCCACCTCTTCAGCCACCCCCACAGAGCATTGGCTACCATCCATGAATCAGTTCAGAGGTAGAGCCTCGGCCACCCCTCTCTTTCAGCAATATCCAAGGCCAATTGAACATCCTTGAGTTCTGCAAGTTGATTTGATCCACCCTCTCCTTCAGTGGCCTCAGCAACCTGTTGTGTGGGGTTCCTCATGGCTGCTTTCTACTTCCAGTTCATCCCTACAATACGACAGGAACGGTCAGTGAAAAGGGCATAATGTGTCTCCTCTGCTAACAATTGGTTGTATGGTGAAGCCTCTTCAGCCCATGTCACTTGCTCTCGTTCTTCATCTGTGAGGCCAAAATTTTCACCCTCAGGTGAAATTTCTAAATTTCCCAGGGTAATTCAGTTTACCCATATGGGCACACTGCATAATAAGAGCAATCCACTTGCTCCATGTGGTATCAGTGGCATGATGGGTGGAGGGGACGTTCCCTTTGAACATCTACTCTAGCACAGGCAGTCGGGCTGCCAGGAGGAGTTGCACCTCTGTACCAATCACCTCCGAGGCGGCTTGAACTCCTTCATAGGCTGCTAAGATTTCCTTCTCAGTTGGGGTGTAATTGGCTTCAGACCCTCTGTAGCTTCGATTCCAAAATCCTAGTGGCTGGCCTCGAGTCTCACCAGGCACCTTCTGCCAAAGGCTCCAGGACAGGCCATTGTTCCTGGGTGCAGAGTAGAGCATGTTCTTCACATCTGGTCCCGTCCTCGCTGGGCCACGGGCCACTGCATGAGCGATCTCCTGCTTGATCTGGGCAAAAGCTTGTTGCTGTTCAGGGCCCCAGTGGAAATTGTTCTTTTTGTGGGTGACCAGGTGAAGAGGGCTCACAGTCTGACTATACTCAGGAATATGCATCCTCCAGAAACCTATAGCACCTAGGAAGGCTTGTGTCTCCTTCTTATTGGTTGGTGGAGACCTTGCTGTAATCTTCTTGATGACATCAGTAGGAATCTGCCGCCATCCATCTTGCCACTTTACTCCCAGGAGCTGGATCTTGTGAGAAAAGGATATGTGCACGGCTGGTCTTGGTGGGGTGGGTCCCCTGTGGAGGCCCCTGGTACTTCCTCCAGGTCCTTAGTCCAGAGAGGTTGGAACAGTTCCGAGGAGAGGGCAAAAAGGAAAAAAAGGAAGGAAAAAAAAGCAGGGGGGAAAAAAAAAAAAGGCAAAAAAAGCTTCAGCTATTCTACAGCATCTAACTATGCTAGCACTAATCTAACTAACTGCTGGGGAAATAAAACAACAGAGCTTGTTTTGTCTTGCAGTGTTCGAACTCCCCCACTTCAAGGTCACTCCCAGGAGCAGAGTTTTCCTGGGGAAAAACAAATCATGCTTCTCCTCCCCTTTGCACCCAATAGACGATTGGGGGATACACAGTCACCCTAGGTCAATGATTAGAGAACATATTTCCTGTGAAATGTTATTTTGTTCATAATCTTGCAGAACAAATAAGAATAATACTGAGTTGCAGTACCAACAAGATAATCACAGTTCCCTTGTTGCTGAAGACAAAAGTTACCAGTGACAGAATCTGTATATTTTGTTGACTGTGAAATAGCTGACTGGAACAAAAAGCTCCTCTGTGTTCTATTAATCATCTCTGATTATTGATATTCTGATTCAATTCATGCAGTTTTTGAAATTTACAGAAGTTATAATTTGCATGTTTGTCTTCTTGCCAATGTACTGACCTATTGATATGAAGAAGTAATTAGAGCAAAGTCTGTGGAGGATTGAAATGCCTTTCTGTTCCCTTCTGGCTGGGGGGGGGGGGGGGGGGAAATAAAAAAAAAAAAATTTAAAAAAAAATAAACACACACACACACACACACACACACACATATATATATATATATATATATATGTATTTATATGAATGTTTTCAACTGAAAAAAATTGGACTGAAATTACAGAAAAAACACCCAAAACAGCAACACAAGCAGCCATGGTCAATAGTTAAAGAGGACAACAGAAGTTTATTTGCTAAATACTATGCACAGCTTTTCTGCTCACATAAGCATAGCATCCAGCAGAGATGAGGGCAGTGTCCTTGTATGATTGTTTTGTTCCTCTCAGAGCTGTCCTAGAAAAATTAAATTCTGTTCATTTTTTAAAGCAGCCTCAAGGATACCCTGTCTCAGGTCCCTAACTACTCTCTTTCCATGTGTCACTGTCACAGAGGACAGCATGCACATCTCTGTTGCTTCAGGCAGATAAAGATTTCTGTGCTGTTGTGTTCCTCTGTCTGCAGTTCACCCTCATGAACACCTGGTAGGCTTTAAGGGTATAATGAGGCTGTACAGATAGCTATAAAGCATTTGAAATTCTTTCCTGAAAAAAATCTATTTAAACTGGAGCTGTTCAAAAAACATGGGAATAGCAAATATTTTTATGTGACTTAGATTTGCTAAGGTGGTGACAGATGGCTGCCAGACTGTGATCCCTAGGCAAAATGGAGTTCCTGGAAAAGAAGGATTAGGCCTAAGACACTCCAGTGTACATAAGTGCCTAATATGTTCATGGGATAGTCTGGTGGTCATGTGTTCTAGAAACTAGTGTATTGTTTTTGCAGTTTAACACTGCTTTCCATGACTAAATTTCCTCCAAGTTCAGGGTTTCATACCTTGAAATTTTCTCTGCAGATAGTTTTCCAAACACCTCACTCCATAACATAGCTTTGTGGAACTTAGAGGCTTTGCTTTGTAAGAAATGAGTCTTCTCAAGATATCTTTGAAGATAAATGATGGTGATCTCTAAGGAGGTGCTATGCTGGCTTTTCTCAAAACCCAGACTGAGGTAGGATAGAGCAAAAAAATCTGTTTCTGGTCCTGCATATCTTCAGAGTCCAGGATTTATGACATTGGTGTCATTCACATGCTTGGAGCAACAGATGTTATTTTGAATCTGTCCTGTGTGACATTCATGGTCATGGGCAAAATGAAATACAATGTGGGTCTGAAACTTATATATTGATTTTCTTCATAGTTTCTTCAGCTGGAACATAAACAGCATTGTGATTTTTGAAATGTGCAAAAGTACAAACTCTAACAATGTTTGTCACCACTGAATCAGTCTTTGAACAAAAGCATATAAGTTTTTCACTTACAGTTTTTTGCTTTCACGTAGTTCCTGTTCTGCTACACTGAAATTCAAAATTTTCATCAACATGATATTTGCAACAGATGTAATTTTTCTTTAATTACATCTCTATTTATCTCATAAAACTGTGAATTTTTTTTTCTTTTTTTTTTCTGTTTAGCAATGATAGTACCTTTCTGTGTTGCTCTGCTTTGTACTATTTATGCTGAGCTTCTGGTAGAATTTTGATGTTTTCAAGTAGTGAGGCCATGATGGAGTTTTTTTAACATGTACTATTGCTCTTAAAACCATTATGGTAAACTTTAATGCAAATACTTCTATAATACTGCTGTAAAGACATTCTGGGAAAAAAATAAGCCTGTATTTACTAGGTCTGTAAAAGTACCTTTATGCACTTCAGATGAGGCAGTTAGGTGTGCAGACTGACTTTCGGTTTGTTGCTGTAAATGAGAACCAAATATATCTTGGTTACTACTATAATGCTATGATTGAATCTGCTCTGGCTCTCATAGCTAGGTGGAAAGGAATTGGAAGCATGAGTGTCAGTCAGATTGACCTTTCTCTTTTTCCTCTGTGCTTGTAGAGTTCATCTTGATGTAAAATATCAAAATTCTTTTAATGCAGTATTTGTTCAAAGCTTTTCTATAAAGCAGTCCTCCATAGGCATTAAGCAAATTTATACCATTCCCAGTATCAACCTCTTCATCTCTTTGCATTAGAGGATGAGAATAGAATGAAAACACACAAGACAAATGAGAACAATTTGAATGTCTGTGACACGTTTAGTGTCTGAAAAACTTCTCACACTTAATCTTCTGTAAAGGTAGGTCACTACTTTAAGGAGCTTGGAGTCACTCTTATTCCTTCTATTTTCCTTTACTGTGGATGATCTTTTGCTACAGTTAATTCCCTGAAAGCCTTTAACAAAGAACTGCCAAAGAAGCAGCTTTTCTCAATGATTTGTTTGTTTTCTTTCCTTTGTCTCATGAAGAAAATCAAATAAGACTTGAAAGTCAAACACAAGATGGATGTTTGGGAATAAAACAGTTCTTTGGATTCTTTGTAGAGTCTGGATGAAATCCCAGCTTCTTGTAAATCAGGAGAAATTTACTGTTGGGCTAACACTGAATTCCTAACAAAGTTCATGCAGCAAATTGTGCAAAATCTGGAGGTTAACTACAGTGCTTTGCTCAAGACATTTGCTGATTTTTCTTTATTCATTCAGTTTGTATTGAGTGGATACATCACATTTAATTGATGTTGTATATCAAATGATTTTTTTTTCTATAGCCTGCATGAAGTGCTCTCCATAAATATCCCCATAAGGTGAATTGTATAGTTTATTAATTAAAATCTTTGATGTCATTAGAGATTCCTGCATGAGTAAGCCCTAGATACAGGAACTGTAAGTTCAGTCTGTCATTTAAAACAACCAATATTTGTGCTAGTACTGAATGGATTGGCAAGAAACAGGAATGGAATACAGACAATCCTCTCTTGGTTTGCAAAATTTCAGAGTGGAACTCTATTAGTAATCTGTATAAATAAAACCTAACACATTATTTTTGCTGCATAACACTGAAATTTAAGAATAAGTAGAGATGAAATAAGATTAAAGAAACATACACTCAGAGGTTGACAGATTCCCTTATGTCTTTTGATTTCAATTGCTTTTGTAGATAATCGATGTAATGACAAAGACTATCTGCACAAAATACTCCCTCAAGAAAATTTTACTTTATTTATCCCTTTTCCAGATATATTTGTATTCACCAGCCAAGTTACCAGGTTAATATAATTTTTTAAAAATTATTTGTCCTATGTAGAGGAGATTATTTAGATTTGGATTTTTTTAAATTTTCACTACAAAATGCAGATTGAAAGAGCAAACTAAACTGATGAATTCATAAGCCATAAAGAATGCTTTAAAAAACTTCTAGCTCTATTTCATTATGTATAAATCAGGATACATATTTTTTCAGTTTAAAAAAAAAAATAAATTCCTTTGCACTCTTGAGCAACTACTTAGTAAATCATGCCTGAAGACACTCCTTTGTTACATTTTGGCTCTTTAAAGTCTTGAAAATAAAACTTCCATTGAAAAATGGGCATTTATAGAATTTTTAGTTTTGAGATTTTTTAAATTTATATCTGCTTTGAACTGCTACAAAAAATGCCTTCAATTTTAGCATCACCTTTTTCTGTGCAAAGTTAACAGTACAGCACTTAAGAAAATGAAGAAAGCACCTACTAAAGATCTCTACCTTTTCTTCCTGTCATCCACCTGTTTTTGCTCTAACTGAAATAAATTTCAGAGTAAGGTGTATAATAAGCCCACATCTGCAGATTTTTACTGCTAGCGTTCCAATTTTTGCAGTTTTGAACAACTGAAAATAAGCAGCTCAAGCAGTAATTAACATTTGTGTAACATTTGAGACAGCATATCTCATATTACTTTTTTATCACATCTTCACAAAACCTCACCAATATGCCTTGTGAGCTTCTTTGTGCTTGAGAATATTCTTCACTTGCAGAAACATTCATCAATTTCTTTAGCTATTGTGAACTTACTATCATAATTATACAGATAAAAGGACAACTAATTGTCAGTTATTAACATGTTCTCAATCTACTTCTGTCCATCTGAACAATGCCAACTCACTGGATCCTTCTTAGGGATCATAGTTTCTACATTTTTACACTAATAGTTTCCTGGGGTGTTTTTATTAATGCAAATCCTACCAAATAGGGCCTTACCAACACTGAGTGGAACAAAAGGATTGTTTCATATGCCATGCAGGTTTGACTCCATTTGCACCTCTTAGAATATTTTTGACACATATTCAACCCTGGGGTTTCTTCTTCTGCTGGGTTCAACCTTTGTTTCATGTAATTATATAGCCTTTTACTCACATTTATGCTAAAAATTTTTGCACTCATCCTTTTGTATTATGTCATGTTCTTGGAATTATTTTCTTCCAGCTGATTAATATAATTTTGATTTTTACTGAAGTGGAAACGAGAAATCAGTTTTCTGGAATGTCAGTGGAACTAATGTGCTGTGTTAAGGCAGAAAGGGTGAATGAGGGGAGGGATTAATTTCCTTGTGATGTTCTATTTTGCTAAAATTTTCATGCTAAGATAATATGAATTAGTGCAAAAGAAGTGCTTTTAGTGCATTTTTCTTTATCATTGTTTGTATGCTGATAATAGCATATAATTTCCATTTACAGTGTATGTACTACTCTGCATTAATTAGTACAAGATCACTGATGTGTTTTTCAGTGCATATCAATCATTCTTTATTTTCTAGCATTCATGGCTGAGAAGTCTATACCTCACTCAAACTAGTTTTTTTATTTCTACTTTCTTGGTGGAAGAAATATTTATGCTGAGAAAAAAAAAATCCGTTACTTTGGCTTTCTGTATTAATTCTATTAATAAATTTAATCTATGTATTGTTAAAATGCAATAATAGAAAAACAAGAGATTAAGTGTTATTTGTGTAGTCTAACCCTCTTTTCAGAGAGAGCAAACTTAAATGTAACCTGAGATTGTGCAAGCTAAGTTTTGAAAATCTTGAAGAGTGGCCACGTGAGAGGCAGAGGCAAACTTTTTCAGTGCTTTACCCATGACTTAAATACTGGAGACAGTATATCAGGTTGGTATTTGTTGCCTCAAGCTGCATTAGTTAATTATTTTTACAAAGTGATGTGCTTCTGCTTCCTAGCTGCTAGTAGTGACATGGAGTGCCTTCAGTCTGAACAGATTTTATGTCCTAAGCCTCTGGAAGCATTATTCAATTTCTTTTCTAATACTGTGTGGTCTGAACACCTCTGCCTCCTGTTTTAGTACCTTTATGTGGGTGGACAAAGAAGGAAAACACTTAAATCATGTAGAAGTAGTGAGAAAATGTACCATATCTCTTTTTAAAATGGACCTAGGAACCAGATTATTTGCAATGGTGAGATTAAGAGGGTAGAAAATTCAGGACCATTATACTCTGAAGACCTCTGCCCATTTTTCTCACAGTATTATATGGAGCACTGTGGGGCTATAAATAGTCTTTATTCCTGAATCAGCGCCAGCCTGAATTGTGTCATTAACCATATATTACAGTTACTTGTCTGTAAGAGTGGAAATTGCTGGGGGAGAAGACAGGATATTTTCTTTGAAGTTTTACTCTTCATCCAACTTTTTAGTGCTACTCATTCCTTTCAGCACGGGAACATATTGCTTTGTCTTGTTTTCAATTTTGTCTGCTTGTGCTCCTTCTTGCACTCCTTCCCCCTCTGGCAAGGATGAGCAATTTCCATCTTTGACACCCCATGCCAGTGGTATTTGCTCAGAAATAGAGCTTTTCAGGTGCAGGCTTCACTCTCCCCTTCATCTGCTTGTGTGTTTGATAGGGCTTGACAAAGAAAGCATCTCTGTCAGGAATGAACACACACAGCAGCTGTAGATTTGGCTATATGTGGCTAAGGCTGACCCTTCTTTGAGCAGAGATGGAAACTCACAGCATTGTCAGTGGGCTCAAGGTTGTCTTCCGCAGGCTTCGTCTGAGCAGGACACCAGATTATTTGGCTGTAGCAGAATGTTCTGCACTGCAGGCAGAGGGAAACCTGTCCTCTAGGTGCCATGGGAGTTTGTTTTCAAAGCTGTCCTAAGATGACAGTATTGTCAGAGAAACTAAAAGCCCAGAGACATACCTGAAGTAGGTATCAGGCCAAGATACGCTCTCCCAAGTTTTTGTTATCACTCCAATCATTGTACTGTGCCTCCTTTCATTCTCCAGCATGATGTGATTTCTTGACGAAATAAAATGCAAATGTTTTAATGGAGTGACAAGGAGAAAGCTAGGACTAGTGAACATGTAAAGACATATACTTTTAACTGCTTTAATTTCCAGTTAAAATCCAGTTGTTAAAAAAAGCTGGCTAAAAAAATAAAGTTGTGTTTTTCAATTAGAATAAATCTCTCATTTAAAAAATTATATTGGATATTGAAGAAGCAGCACCCAATTTAAACACTGGAAGCACAGATGAACTTTTTACCCAGTGGTCCAGGCTGAAACTGAAAAGCAGGAATTTAAAGTGGAAATTAGGCCAGAATTGCAATATAATCTTCTCTGGCAATTCAGGGATTCAGGCATGGGTTCACTATAGAGAATGGTGCACCTGTTCCTTACAGATAGAAATGATTGAGGCAGAAACCTATTCTTGAATATTTTCCCTAACCATTTTTGTGAATCAAATCAGTCAGTCTGCATTACTTGCTTTTTGCTCCATGGATTAGGTAAGTAGAAAGACAAAAGGAAGTGCTAAGTAATTACATTGTAATTTTCACTTCAACTGTGTCAGCAAACCTGATGCTAGCAGGCAAATGGATCTTTAACAGCATGCTGTAAAAAGCTATGTATTTTGCTTGCATGCTAACTAAAACCTCTTTATTACTATTGTCCTTGTAAGGAGAAGGAGAGACCTTTCATGCTTCAAGACATGGATTTTCAACATAGAAAATGTCTACCCTCAGTGTATCTTTCCCCAGAGATGCTCTGTGTATCAGCATTAAGAGCTGAGCATGGAATCCTCTAAAATGTGGAGGTGTTATGAATGTGAAAGATTTGCCTCTAGAGCTTCCCCTGGTGCTCCATGGCAAGTTTATTTTCAACAGGAGAGCCCTGATGTCAAGTTGTCTGGCTCTTCTGAGCAGTCTGTTGCCACATGCTTTTCAGAGCTCATGCTCGGATCCTGCAAATGCTGCTTCTGTCTTCAGTGAAAGCAGGCTACAGGTCAGATGTCCACAGTCGGAGAAAAGAAAGAACAGTGTGCATTCTAATAGATGTGAGGGGAAAATCCACATTGCAACTACTCAGCAGTAGTGATTTGTGGGCACAAAATGAAGGAGGAGGAATGGAGGACAAGCATGTTCTTCTGCAGAGGGATCAAACTGGCTGGAGGTAGGGATTCCAGAAACAGAGACTCTCTCCCAGGAGAGAGATTTTTCTTGGTGATGAGATAAAAAGCAGACCCGTCATGGTCACGTAACCACCCCAGGACGGGACAGCTCAGATGTCACTTCAGGGTAGCAGAGCTGGGCTGGGTCACGGAACCAAAGCCAGGCTGAGGATTGGTGCTGGTCTAAGTGTATATAAAAAATTGGCTTGTGGTTTTATCTATTTGGACTCCTTGTATAAGGAGTTAGAGTGGTAGGACAGTGCCCAATGTATGGTTCACTAATTATAGTGTAGTTAAATACAAAAAATTTTAAATCAGTTCAAGGGCTACAGTTAAAATTTATCCAAAGACGAAAGACAATTTGTGGGGATCCTCTGTTTGCTCTTAAAAGGTATGATTTTGTATTTTTTTTGGCACATATAGAAGCAGTGGGGCATCATATCAGCTAGCCCTCCAAGTGTTTCTTCCTAGCTCTTTGTATCTAGCAGGATTCATTGTCCTCTTCTGTGTTGCAGCATGTCATGACCAGAAAGGGTTGTGGAGGATCAGAAACACCAAATAAAAAATCACAATAGCTGAGGAAAGCTGAAATCAGCTCTACCTGGGGACATTTTCCACATGCTGTTTGATGGGTTATTCTGCTGCCACAGATTCCCTTATTATAGGGAAAGTGTGGAGGTATTCTCTATCACTGAGACGCACAAAGCAGTCACGCAGACAAGAGATTTTCGCAGAGGTTCTTCCAATCCAGCTCCCAGCTGAGAGAGCGGAGAGAAGAGAGCCCCTTTGTTTATTTTTTACTTTTTATACATTTGTGGGTCTAGCAGAAGATTGGCTTTTTGGAGTTTCCACCCCTCAGCCTCAGTGGCCAGACCAATTGTCAGTTACAATTGTTTTCAGGTTAGAAATATGCCAACAAAGGACAGAGAATGAAAAACAAAGGATTTGCTTATGTTATGTCTGTGGGAAAAGGTAGAAAACTGCTCTAATATTCTACAGTAACTAAAAGATCTGACTCCATTTATGAAAATCAAAAGGCTAATAAAAACTCAGAAAAACCAGGGTAACAATTCTCCATAGTTTTTTCAATACCTGGAATTTTCTCAGCTGTTACTGAGTTTTGTGCACCCTTTCTATGGCAGCCTGAACTTGATTGTTCTGATGAAAGTCATCATCAGCCTCCAAATGTGCAGTTCAGATCCCTCTGTGTTGCAGGAATAATATGTGGACAGGGAAGAGATGCAAACAACTGAAAAACAGAATCAAACAAGTAACTGCAACCAAAAATTGAGCTTGCAGTTTATAATTGATACATATTTTATATATGGTGATCTTATGCCAAGTGATGATACCATATCAAAAGAGTAATCTTTTTCAAGAATAAATTTAGTATCACATTCTTTAACTTGTGCCTGCAATATTACAGTGATAGCTTTTCTTCAAGACCATAATAGCTAATTTTTTCAGAAAAAATGTATAAAAATCTTTCCACAAAAGCAAGATCATTTACCTCCATTGTATTTCTTTTATGAAATTAACAAGGATGATCTTTTACCTAAGGAATTGTCAGAAGGATAAAACTTGATTTGTGCTATAAGAAGACAGATGGAATATTAAAGGTAGTCACAGTGTCATTCATAGAATTTACTAAAATGGTGTGTCTCCAGGTGGCTAGCTGAGAATAAAACATTGAACAGCAAATGGTGAATTCCCCACTGCAGTTAAAAGCAAATCTATAAATAGAATCACAGTGGAATAACCCTCCACCTAGTGAGCAAGAGAACAAGAAAAACCCTTCTACAACTTGCTTTTCATATTAATAAGGATGAAAAGTGAGGGAAGAAAGAAAGAAACAAGGAAAAATGGCTGTAGATGGTTGATATACCAGACTAAAAAGAAACCATGTGCTTGGTAGTTAATTTAGGTGCCTTTTTTCTCATCACTGAACAGAAAAATAATAGAAACCATGTTTTTAGAAGATTATTTATTTGTACATCTCAGTGAAAAAGAGGATGAATTGTGGCATTTTCCCTCCTAAGTTTGCCTTCTGTTGTGACTAATGCAAAAAGTCTGTGGGATGTATAAAGCCGAAAAGGGTTTTTGAAAGGGGAATTTAATTATAAAAGAGCGTATTTGGTCTTTTGCAGTGACGCTGCAAAATGCTTCCTGTTATTCCATCACTGGAAGCTATGAATAACTTATTATTCCTATGCTATGTCGTAGTGCGGTGAACCTTCGTAATCTTCTGTCCCATTTTGTCCTCTACCAATTATTTACGTTGTTGTCAAAGTGAAAACCTTTTCATTTGATATCTATAATGAATTATATTGCAGCTACCAATACTTGCAAAGACTTGACTATAGATGGGAGCACTCATAGTGTAGTCTATAATTTTGATAGCTTGGGGTAAGGAGAGGGAATCAACATGCAAAAAGCAGATGTGCAATCTTCATTAAAAAGTGCAGTTTTCCACTCCTATACGTCTGTCTTGCCATATGAAACATTTCTTATGTTACCTGTTATGTGTTCTTGTGTGAGCATCAAAATTCAACTCTGTATCTAGAAGTCAGCAGATGTGAGACAATAGTGTGAGTGTGTGTGAATGTGTGTGTGTGTGAATTTTCCAATATGTACTCTCACACATGTCCCAACATTACAAGTTGCAGGTGTCCCTTGCTCCCTTACAGAATCATTTGTTGGGGTCCTTATTGTGGCCTACTGGGTGGCCTACAGCAGACCCCCAGCCCACCATGACTCCAGAACACACAGTGTTTGTTTCATATTGTTTGTAAATATCACCTCCTGAGGTCCTGTCATGCCTGATGCACCAAATAGCACAGCCTTCAAAGCCAGGCCTCCCTTGTCTGGAGACAAGGATGCATGTTGTATGTGACTGTTTAAAGAGTCTTGCAGGACTCTGGGCACAGCAGGGCCTACAAGCCTAGAAGTCCAAGGGCCTGTCCTCTGCAAGCACAGCCAAGTCCTGCTGGCTTCACTCTTCCAGGAGTGCCGGGTGTGGCCCTTTGTGACACGAGCCACAGACCTTCCAAGGTCTCCAGGGCCACATCAGCACCGTTGTGATTCTGCAGATTCCTGCCCTGACACGCATAGGATCTCCTCCCATCACAACTGCTCAGCTCTCTTGTGAGGAAGCAGCTCCCTGCAGAGCTCTGCACTTGAGGAAGACAGTTGCCAATGGAGAAGGCAAAACCCAGCTGTTGGGGCAACCGTGGTGGGCAGGGCACAACCACAAGCTCTCACAGCTTGGCGGCTGCACCGCACCGCACCTCATCCCGTGATGCAAACACCATGTACAGGAGCCGTATTCCCGTGCGAGTCTCCTCTCTGGTGTCCACTGGGATCCAGAGGCCCAGCCAGCAGGCAGCAGCCACACCGGGCCAGGCACACAGCCGGCCTGTGACAGCTCCCTTGGGCAAGCAGGACCCAGAGCTGCCATTGCCCCTCCCAGAGGAGAACATCAGCAGCGTGCCTCCGCCAGGACCTGAGAAGAGCGAGAAGGATCTGAGTGTCATCTCCCAGACAGAGCCTTCTCACGTGCTCAGGACCAGCACACGGGTAAGCCGCCGTGCATCCCAGGAGGCCTACATGAAGTACAGGAGCCGTATTCCTGTACCAGTCTCCAGTGTGATCTCTGTTGGCATGCAGAGACCCAGCCAGCAGCCAAGAGCCCGGCAGGACCAGGCACACAGCATTCCTGTGTCAGCTCCCCTAAGAAGGCTTCCAGCAACCTGGTGCCAGAGGCAAGTGGCAGAGCAGGACACAAAATTGTTTTGTGTCCAAATGAGTCCAAACCTCACTGGCACATCTCTGCCAGTGCCTGGAAAGTCAGGTGGGAATCTGAGCACCATGTCCCAGAAGCAGCCTGTGCAGGAGCTTAACATGAAGCACCGAGCCAGTGCAGAGCACAGACTGGCCATGCTCAGGGAAGCCAGTCATCAGAGGCTGCTGGACTGTATGGAAGCAAATTTCCCAAACCAATGCCGGGCCATAGCCAAGGACGAGAAACAAGCAGAAAATACTAGAGCCCAAGAGCTATGCCCAGGGAACAAAACCAGTGACAACAAGATGTCTCAAGCAGAAGACAAGAGACCACAGGAGCTGTACCAAAAGGAAGATGACACAAAGGAAGAGATGTCCCAAGCAGAAAAGGATAACAAGGAAAGGCTTTTGCAAGGGGAAAACAGCAGTGACAAAGAGCTGTTCCAATGGGAAAATGATGGCATCTGGGACATCTTCAACATCTGGGTTGACTTCTTGGGCCCAGGCAATGAGTTGGATCTTCACACTAACTCCCACGAGGCACCCAGCTCTCTCAGCAGTTTGGACGCAGAGACGGCAGCAGCAGAGTCAGTCCCTGACCCACACAGCACGTCTCCTGCCACAGCTGGTGCCACAGGCTCAGAGCCAGCAGGTGCTGTCATGGCCAGAGCTGCTGAGGAAGAGGATCACTGTGCACCTCCCACCCCCAAGGCACAAGAGGATGAAATAAAAGCTTCTCCTGTCTTGGTGGAACAGCTGACAGGCACAGGGGCAGAGAGCCAGGCAGCTGCCCCACACAGCCCCTGCAGCCCACTCAGCCCTTTGCCCAGCTGGCCAGAAGCCCATGGCTTCATCAGGGCTCAGGCTGCCCACAGCCAATGTCCCTCTCGCTTCAGGCGGGCACTCCAGGCTCTGAGCAGGCTGTGCCGCTGTCCCTGCATGGGAGGACGGCCTGAGGATTAGTGCCCCACTGCCAGCACCGGACCGGGCCCCAGAGATGCTGGCTGGCCCGGAGCCTGCTCAGCATCCCACGGGAGCAACACAGGTGGGCAGCCCCAGAAGAGAAGACTCCAGTGTACGTATCTCAGACACCGACAGCCGCATGACTGTGGAGTCAGCCAAGGACTCCTGCTAAAAACATGGAGGAGCTGTTGGGAGAAACCCAGCACTGGTGGTAATAACCGGACATGGGAAAGAACAAGTTGTGACTGAAGAAGGGGCCGTGAGAAGGTAGGACGCCACTCCTCTGGGACAAATATACTTGTTCTGGTCCCTGGAGATCAACACAACCCAGTACAGGAAAAGGGCAGGAATGAAGCCCAGAAGTGAGTGTGAACTCTAGGGCAGAGTCAAGACCACGCAAGAGCCTCTGACCCCTTCCAGACAATGTCTAAAAGAACAGACCATGCATGACAACTCATTGGCATAGGAAGCAAGAAACCTGTCTTGGGCAGGGAAACGCATTCCTTGAAAAGGACCCCCTGAATCCTGGGCAGTACTCCCAGGACCACAGACATCCCATCATCTGCATCAATGGTGGAACCACAAGTGACGGCCCATCACTGGATGAACATTGGAACCAGGACTGACATTGCATCGTCTGCATCGATGCTTGAACCAAGAAGGACATCCCATCAGCTGGATCAATGGTGGGACCAGGAGTGACATCCTATCATGAGGAGTGATCCTGGAACCGAGACTATTGGTCCCTTTTTTTCCTTTTTCTGTCTCCCTCCCTCTCTTGAATTCACCTCTTCTTGACAGCCTTCTCTCTCACGGTGCCCATTTCTCCCAAACCCTCTGCCATGTGTGTGTAGGCTAGGCTAGGGCATAACATAGCGATTTCCATTGTGCCAGGTGTGCAATTTAGAACTAGTAGTCTCTCGTTCTCTCTTTTTCCTTCCTTTTTCCCAGTCTCTCTTGAAATCAGCTTTTCTGCTTTCCCTTTGACCCTAGCCCGTTCTCCCAAACTCTCTGCCGTATGTATTTAGGGTATTTATGTATTTGCCTAACATAGCAATTTCCATGCCATGTGTGTAAGTTACTAATAAAACTTGGTGAGTTTTTGCAGATCCTGTGCCTTGCTGTTCCTTGTGATCATGAGCATTTATAAGTCTTGGATGCTTCCTGGCCTTTAAGGGAGGATTTACAAGGGGCTGTTTGAGGAGCCAGTTTCCTCTTGTTTCATCTCAACACTGATTGCCAGGGCATGTGGGGGCGGGGTGCACAACTGCCATGTGCAGGAGGCAGCCAGAACATAGGAGAAAGCCTCGTCTCTGGGGACACTTTGCCTGGCAGCCATTTCATAGACAGTCAGCGAGAGACCACCAAAGTCACTGGACCCTCCAGAGGCACTCTCCAATCAGCTGATGAAAGGTCTCCACCAATGGACTGCAGGGAAAGGTTGGACTAGGCCAAAGGTCTCCTGTCAGCAGGCAGATTTTGGGAGGGGGCCACACAAAGGAACCATGCCCCAGCCTCTTAGGAAGCATTTTGAAACTTTTTTTTGGAGGGTAGGCTCTTTGCCTTAGGGCTCCTGTGTCTTGTGCTTTTGCTTTGGAGGCTTAGTGATTTAGGGGCTTTTGAGACTTGTTTTTGGACTAGGGCTTTTGTATGTCTTCTCTTTGAGGCTTCTTGAGATAAAGCTTTTTGGTTTGTGGTTTTTGCTTTTGGAGGCTTGCTGGCTGCTGCTTGCTTGCCGGCTTGCTCTCTCCTTTGACCTCAATCCAGCCCATTCTTGGTCCCTTTTGCCCTGGCCACAGCCGTTCTTTGGGGTCTCGTGCCCTTACTAGCTCCTGCTTGTCTTTGCACGTATTCTGCCTCCCTGTGTCCCTGCATTCAGCCCTGCCTGCTTCTGAGCCAGCCCACCACCACCATCCTCACCGCCACCCTTGCCACAGCTCTGGACTTCCTGTCTGAGTGCCCACTCACCACCTGTCCATGCCTATGAAGCTGTGCCTCTCTGAGAGCTGTGCAGGCTCCTTAGCAGGCAGCTAACATGCATGGGAATCTGGATGTCCATGAGATGTCCACAGCCCTCCCTGATCCGCTGGTGGTAATGTGATGATCCTTTGGGTCCCTTTCCATGTCAGAATATCCTGTGAAAGAAATATTTTTACTGGGTTTTTTTAGGCCTGGCTTTTGGTAGCAGGCAGGTTCAGGCATGGCTTCTGTGAAAAGCTGCTGGGGGCTTCCACTGTGTCTGGCAGAGTCAGTCCCAGATGTGTCCAAAGATGGACATGCCACTGGATCAAGGGTGGGCTAATTAGGAATGATTGTAATGCCTCCATGGTAATATATTTAAGAAGTAAAAAAAAAAAAAAAAAAAAAAAAAAAAAAAAATTACTGGGCACTTGTAATTGTGGCCAGAGAAGAACAGGCTGTTAACATGTGAGAGGAGCAATTCTGTAGGCACCAGGGTCAGTGCAGAAGGAGGGGCAGGATCTGCTCCAGGCACCCAGAGCTGAGACTCCCTTGCAGCCCATGGTGCAGACCACAGTGAAGCAGCTGTGCCCCTACAGCCCGCAGACATCCAGAGGGATGCAGAGATCCACCCAGAGCCCCTGGAGAAGCCTCATGCCAGAAGAGGTGGATGCCTGAGAGGAGGCTGTGAACCTATGGGAGGCCCATGGAGAGAGGGCCCAAGATTGAACAGCCTGTCTTTGCAGGACTGCATTCTCTGGAAGAGTGACCCACACTGCAGCAGTTTGAGGAGGAATGTTGCCTATAAAATGGATTCATGTTGGAGAACTTGACAGAAGGCTGTCTTCTGTATGAGGGACCCCACATTGGAACAGGCAAAGGGCTCCTATCCCTGAGCAGTGGGAGAAACAAAATGTGATGAACTGAGCATAATCCCCATTCCCCATCTCCCTGGGAAGGAGAGTAGGATGGAGAGAAGGTGTTTTTGAGGGTCTTATTTTACTTCTCTGATTTTATTAGTGTAATAATTTTAATTACTCTCTCTAATTCCAGCCTGTTTTGCCCATGATGGCATTTGACGAGTGACCTCTCCTGGTCCTTATCTCAACCCATAACTCTTTGTTATGCTCTCTCCTTTGTCCAGCTGCAGAGGGAAGTGAGTAAGTGGCTTTGGTGTGTGCCTGACTTCTGGTCAGCGTCAAGCCAAAACAATAGCATGTTGTAAAATAAGAGACTAAGTATGGAGACTAATAAAAACTAAAAGTTTGGAGTATCCTGTGTTTTCCAGATACTGTGCTAACTCATGCATTTGAAACAAACAGAAGTATTCAGAAAGAAGAACTGAATTTTAATACTTTAGCTGTTACTTATGCTAAGCTCAAACTGGCTCTTAAATGATAAAATAGTCATAATTTTAAAGTGAGTTTTACATGAATGAGAATCACTAATAGAACCAGCTGTTTCATGTGTCTTCAGCATCTTAATGTGTATGAGTGGAAAAGTCCTAAGAAATAGAAAATTCCTTTTTGCCGTACTAAAGATTCTTGCACAACTTCAAACAACAACAACAATGAATTAATATAAACTGAGAAATTTTGTCACTTCAAAACAGGGAGGTGAAAAGGACTACCCACTAAGAATTAGCTGCAATGTTAAATAATGGTCTTTTGTAATTTAGAGGCTGCATTATTTGCTTTGCGTTACTGAAGATGCAGCAGTGCTTCTTATTCATATCTGAGATATCTCCCGAGGGAGTCTTTACTCACTGCACATTACTGTGCTCAGCAAGAAATCTGTCCCCAGTGCAGCTCTTCTTGTTGATATTCCCCCAGGTTTTGAATACAGTTCCAGTGTACACCATCAGCAGAACCTCTAGGCAAAATATTTATTTGACAAGGCTGTCTACGGATTATCATAGTACTCTTTGGTTGTTAAATGAGTGAATTTTTACATTATAAATTATTCCATCATCAAACTGAAATAGTATTGTAGTGACAGAGTGTCATGACAGGGAGATTGCTACCGCTTTAGTAAGTAAAAAATAGTATGAAGTAAATTAACAAATAAAATATATACTAATTGGACTTTCCTGGTATTTATGTACACCTTATTTCAAAGGCTGTCTCAAAATGAAGATAGCACTAACCTGCAGAACAGTGATGGTTTTGATTTTCAGACACCTACTCTCATCACTGCACATGTGCATGTAAAAATCAACTATGATAAATGCATGTTTCTACCCCAAAAATCAGCCATGACAGCAGATAAATGTTATAAAGTTTGCAACTAATCAGTCAAGACCTTTCCTTGGTTTCAGTAGCCCATATTGAAAAATGCCTTAACCAGTATGTGTTTTAGATCCATTTATTTTGCAGAAGAGATATTATGTAACTCTTAACCTTAACTTGCTTGTATCCTTCCAATGTCACAAATGCAACATTATTCCCACTAAAATGACAAATGTACCTTTCCTTGATTTTGGTAGGTGGTGAGACTAGTGAAATTTTTGTTGTATGTCCTCAATAGTATGAGGAAAACAGTCTTCCACTTCAAAGTAAGAGCAGAATATTTGCATCAGATCTTAATAGTAACGGCTATATTATTATTTCTGTAAAAGTAACAATCATTACAAAAATCAGTCAAACAAACAAACAAACAAAAAGTAGCTTGTCTGAATGATTCACAGTATCATTACTAGTAATGGGTGTTGTACAGAACTCCTCAGACATATATTATACACTGTTCAGTGTGATCACGACACGCAAAGCAATCACATGAAGACAAGAAATTTGCAGGGCAGAGTTGCTCCTCAGAGAGAGCGAACCCAAGGCCAAGCCCCTCCATCTGTTTATTTCTTACTTTTTATACATCTGTGGGTCTGGTTGTGGATTGGCTTCTGGGGTTACTACCTCTCAGCCCAGTGACCAGGCCAGCTGTCAGTTATAATTTTTTTCAGGTTAGAAATATGTAAACAAAGGAGAGGGAATGAAAAACAAAAGGTTTGTTTATGTTACCATGTGTGAGAAAAGGTGAAAACTGCTCCTAATATTGTGCAGAAGCTAAAAAAACTGACTCTATCTGATGAACAAGTAGAAGGCTTTAAAAAAACTCAGAAAAATCAGGGTGTCAGTTTAGTCTGCTATTATAGAGACATTGTTATGGATTAGGGAAAAAATCTTGGTCTGAAATCCATTTCTTATACTGTCATGATCAAGGAA
Organism: Tachycineta bicolor; assembly: GCA_025960845.1. Taxonomy (NCBI): domain Eukaryota; kingdom Metazoa; phylum Chordata; class Aves; order Passeriformes; family Hirundinidae; genus Tachycineta; species Tachycineta bicolor. The sequence goes on from JANEHK010000116.1 coordinate 46,142, forward strand.
TAATTTTAGGTTAATTCTGAACATCTAATTTAGTGAAAAATAGAGGACACTGTGCAGCGCATTCAAAATCTTTAGCATCAGTCAACAACTGTTTCATTTACTAGATAAAATATCTGTCACATCTGAACAAGTAACAAAAAGTTTGGTAGCTGGACATATATGATGTTTTTTTCCAACTCTACATAAATATACAACATGAACTGAATAAATGGAAGACATGAAATTTAGTTGTTTTCTTTTTCATTAAACTAATAATATATATCATCTCCTCTGTTTTTATGAATTAAAAACTCACTTCTTGATCTTTTATCTGTATGGTAGGATATTAAAAACCCGAGCCAATTTGATATCACCTCTAATATTTCTTTACTGATTTTAAATCTGAATTTGAGACATACTAGGGTACTGATTTTCTGCATGTATCTGGGAAAAATATTTAGCTGTGTGGGACTCCATGATGTTGCAATTCATGGTAATGGATTTTTGAGAAAAAGAATCTCATGAAGGTTTTTTGCTGTCAAACTTCAAGACTTGAAAAGGAGCTTCCAATCAATAAACAAATTGTGAGACCATGTGTTTGGGCTTTGGATGAGTAAGAAAATGCATTTCTGTTTACACATTGTCTCTTGTTAAAGGGAAGAGTTGGGGTAGGGAAGAGCAAATATTCTTGTCTGGAGGTATTTTGCTTTAGCTTAGTTACATTGTGCCAAACATGCAGAGCACAGGGAGGACCTTGGTTATTGTTCTGAGCCTGCTATGGAATATGCTAGGAACTACCAGATTTTCAGAGATTATGTTTTTTGCAAGCAATGATATTCATACAACCTCTTCAGTGTCAAAAATGATATGAACTGGCGTCAGGAGCCCTGTCCCCAAAAGGAAGGGACAAGGAAAGTGTGCACAACAAAATTTTCCTAGCAGTTAGAAATGAGAAGATCATTCTGCTTTGTTTTTCAGTCGATACAGAGAACCTAAAGGAGAACAAAGAAAGCCCAAATATTGTGGTGTCTATGAAGGCTAATGGATACAGCTTTGTCATTCAATAAGAACTTAAATTGCCTGGGAAAGAATGACTTTCAAAACCAGTGTTATCCCCAAATAGGTCAATGTACTAATACTTTGATATATTTTGAAATCTCATTACATTTCATTGAAAGCTCATTTTTTATTATACTAAATGAGGCTGAAGTTTCACATTGATAAATAGGTTCCTTCCGTTTGGCAGTAACAGAAAGATTAATTTAAGAGCAGAGGTAACTTGGATATTCTGTGGTGGTTTTTTAGGTTTGTTTGTTTGTTTCTATTGTTGAGTGGGGTTTTTTTGTTGTTGTTTTTGGGTGGGGTTTTTTGTTTGTTTGTTTGTTTGTTTGTTTGTTTTTAATGCTGATCCCATATAAGTAATCAAGCCATCTTGTAACTTGAAGTCAGACCTACAACATCTTGGGATGCTATAATTTCTTTCTCCTTTACCATCTGTATCAAGGAGGGCCCATTCAGTTAAGTAACAGCCACAAGTCTAATAGCATCAAAGACAGTAGAGAAATAATGTCTCATTTATTATTGTTATGCATTAAGCGACCCGTATGGCCAGCTGAGATCACAGGCTACTTCCTACCACAAGCTGTACTTTGACATTCCCTGTGAATAATCCTGTCCACTGAGGATAAGAGTGCATTTAAGCTTTTGTTTGCTATGGAAGATGGCTGCAAAAAGCATAAGAAAATGAGGTTAAAAATTTATGTTGCACATTAACCTTTCCTTCTCATTAGTTGCCAAAGTTGTTGGTTTTTTTTTTTGTTGTTTATTTGTTTGTTTGTTTGTTTTTTAATTTTAAATTTAAATTTAAGCATGACTTTTTAAAAATTCTGGTTATCTTTGTATATAATTTCTGTGAATATATTTCAGGATTCCCTGATTCAGGGATTTCACCCTGATTCAAGGTGAAAGTTTGCAGTCCACTTCCATTCTGTATATTGATGTATATACCAGATACACAACCATGATACATGTGGAAAACCTTCATGCTTTCTGCTGTAGTCTCTCTTTCTAGTCTGGATCTTTTGCATTTTTTCCATTGTCAAAATCTTTAAAGTTGTTGCTATCTTGGCAAAATCTATCTAGCATCCATCTATGCTAGAAATATTTCCTTTTTTCCCTTGTGTCCCTCTGAGTGGATTTTCAAAATTGCCAGGGATGGGCAGGAGACAAGAAATGGCAAAAGCCATTAGATTTTCCAGATCAATTTCTTTCACTATAGAAGCAAAAGTTTAATTGCTGTTTTTAGAAACTGTCAGCTAAAAGTAGTGTAAAATTTATTAATTATTTTGGTTGATCTCTGCCTTCCAAAAAGGAAGGAAAGTTTATTTTTTTTTTTTAAATTCAAGATTTGATTTTACTAGAGAAATGAACCTAAAAACAAAATTGTTAATTTGAAGAAAATAGGAGTTTAAAACTAATTCAAAACATTATTTTTCTTCTTGAAATGTATTTAAAACATTTAAAAAATATTTTATAAATATTGGTACCTATCTGAATATAACAATAATTATTTATACAGCTTAGGTCCTAGACCAGCATCACTTTTATATGCCTCAAAATAATTTATTACAGAGATTGTCATGCTGCTAGGGTCAGTTGCTGATTTAGGGAAAAAAAAAAAAAATTCTTGTGGACACTTTTTCAAAAATGAGAGACATAATAATAATAATAATAATAATAATAATAATAAGTTTATCTTCCAGCTCCTATTTAGGGTTCTTTTTTCTATATTTTTAATGAAGTTGTTCTTTAAGCCATGATGTAGCCTATGAGTCTTTAACATAGCCAGGGAGGAAGAGAAAGTGGTGCCAGCATCATTATATGCTGGCAGCTAGGACCTTTGCCTCAATACTGTAAGTCTGAAGAATATGACTTAGAATAAAACAGATGTGAGGTCTCAGATTTCTGTAAGCTGGGGACATGATCCATCCACTGGACTAGAAGGTTAGTAATTGTTTCTTGTCTTGCTCTTCCTTTAAATTAATGGTATACAAATTTCTTCTCAATTTTGAATGAATGTATTTATGATTTAAAAAGTTAAATCGTGGTGGTTTATATATTTTTATTTTCAGTTTAAAATCTATTCTATTTTATTCTCTGATCTTGACTTAAAGTCAAAACAAAATGTTCCAAATATTTTCCTCTAAATAGAGGTGGCTTTGTGTGTTGTGAGAACACTTTAAACAACAATTTTGTAAAAATATTTTGTAATTAATGTTTTGTATATATATTCCATGTAGTGGAAGTGAGACTAGAGGAAAAACTCCTATATTTTGTTACCTACTTATGAAAGGTTATGGCCACGGAAACAATACATGGGTAGACAAACAACAGAATTCAATGTCCTGGAAAAGTTTTCTTGCTTGAGGTCTTTCAGCAAGAAGCCTGTGGTCATCAGGGTCTATCCATTGCCTTAGCTCATCACAATGCCTTCAGTCAATAATGTAAGAAAAAGTAGTCGTCTATTTGTATAATTTCCTAGAATACCTTCTAAAGGTTTATTAATTTCTTCTCTCCCATCTTCCTCATTCAAATCTCTTTGCTTGTGCTTTCTTTTCATCAAGACATTGGGAAATTTTATGTGATGTTTTGTCAAGCTTTTTAAGAATGACATATAATTGTTAACAGATGAACTTGAGGTTGACAGTAGCAGCTGTGGAGCAGTACTGCCCCTTAGAAGCATTAGCTCCTTGGTATCGGGAGAGGTAATTTTACAGCTATTTCACAAAACCCCCTATGAATTACGGAAAACTTGAAACAAGCATGACTAGAAAATTAACAAAATCACATACAAGCTAACAAAGTGTGACTTTGAGTACCTTCCTGTGGTAGACAAAATTGAAGTACTTGCCCATGTTAAAAAATTTTCATATTGCTTTTTCAGCACAATGATAATGATTTAGTTCATGTTAGTGAGAATGCCACTTTAAATGTAACAGAATAAAAGTAGTTTAAGTAACAATCTGTTGAGAGTGCAAAGCTATATTCTAAAATGACATGCTAGAGTAAAATTACTTTAAGTAACTTTAGATTAAGAAACAAATTTTTCTGTTTCTTTACTGGTTATAGTAATGATTAGTCCTAAATTATCTCTGTCGTGTATGGATTTCTGGATGTTGGCTCTTTCATGAATGTTCCAAGGACCTCTTTCACATTTAGTCATCTATAAAACAACCATGTGCTGAAAAAAGCCCAATATTTACAAGCTTGGTGTTCAGTGTTGCATGAGGGTTTCACACATCTGACTATGATAAGAAAGATGATGCTTCCCCTAATACTCATCTGGTGAAATAGGAAAGGATTATGTGTCTCGTTAAATAGTCTCGTCAGAAATTTTTGAAGGCTGAGCTTAGAAGTAGTTAGGTTTTCTGCCTTGCTGCTCTCACGGGAAAGCTGGTTCAGCACCCCATAGTTTGCTGCAAGAGTTCTGGCAGCGCCATTCAGCTGAGCTGTCAACCAGTTGTGCAGTGAATCTCCCTTGCTGTTGTACCTTAATTTTTATTTTTTTATTATTAGAGGTTTACATCATGAAAGACATTCAGTAGGGATGCAGGCCAGCACTCAAACAGTATGTTCTGCTATTTCTTCCCCACCAGGTTAAAAAGAAAATTTCCATTGTTTTACATTGTTTCCCCTTAAAAAGGAAGCTTGATTTGATCATGGATAATTGATGGAGGTATTATATAATGAAGTGGTTTGGTAAAAGCCCAGATATATTTTTATTGTCTTAAGACAGCTGCAACAGTTCTTAGTTTTTATGAAGGCGTTAGTTTCATATTAGGAAACTTTTTGATGTCTCAGTTGCTGGGATTTATTTTGGCATACTTGACATAGTCCTGTCAAGTACATAAATACTGATGATATCTTTTCTCATAATCTGATTTTTTAAGGAAACTGTAACTTGGTGACTGTAGTTTTTTCAAAAAATTGTCCAAATTTTGTTTGGATTGTCATATTAATTACTTCAGGAAAAAAGGTAACATATTTGTAAACTCATTTGTTTTAATCTATTTTTTCCTCTGCAATGACTTGTGGCAGTGGGTTCCAAATATAAATTTTGTGCCACATACAGAAAAAGACAGCTCCAGTTTTTCACCATGCCATGTTACAGTTCTGATCTCATAACACACAACTATTTATATTTTTATATGAAAAGCAGGTGTCCTGTAGCTACCCATGGCAAAGAAAAATTAATTACGACTCATCTTTTTTTCTATTAAAACAATAATGCCACTTAGTGTTTGTATGACTGTGCTTAAAACCTTTTATAGACATTAAGCTATTAATCCTCATAACTACTCTGCTAAGTTTAGCCTATAATTAGAGATTGTACTGAAAACTGTCTACTGCCCTCATTACTTTGTAAGAGGATATATCAAACATGTTTGTGCCTGATCACTTGCAATAAAACACTTTGCATTCTTCTGGTCTCTAGTCCCCTCCTAGGAAGTTTTCAGAAATGCTGCTGCTGCCTACAGTCCTGACCTAATAATTAAAATCATTGCATCTTCCCACTCACTTTGGCACATGAAAGATATCTAAGGAAATTAATAAGTCATACTCTGTGTTGTCCTTGAGCTTCCTAAGCTGTTTCATATGGGTTTCATAAGCAGACTGAAGGCAAGTTTTTGACTGAACATATACTTTCTGACTAAGTGGTAATAAAGTCTTTAGATTACCTAAAGTTATGAAATTGTAAATGATTTTTGAAAACAAAATGTTCAGTATGTAAGTGACCCTTCATTAAATATATGAAAGATATTACTGGCAAACTGAAAGGGGAAAATTAGATAGCCACGTAACAAAATATTGATGAAAATTATGTACAACTTGTAGCTCCTGGTTCTGTGCATTTATGTTGTTCCTATTTGGCATTCTTCTCTTAAGCCTTCCTAACCTTCATCTTACGTCAAATGGCCTGAACAACCATAGCATGATGTCTTTAGAATTATAAATATCCCAACCTTGAACTGTGAGTTTCTAGAAAGTGATTTCAATTACTTTGGCTTCTGCATAATTTATTTCACATCACTGTAGGTGGAAAAAGTCACCTGAAATTCACACATTGCTCTTTTGGGATTCATTGCAGTATTCATTAGAATGTGAATAATATTAAGGCTGAAAGAGCCTGCAGTAAACAGTGTGAAAATTCTTTTCGCTGTTTTGAGGGGGTTTTTTAACGTATATTAAGAGACAGCTTTCAACATAGGTGAAGGTTTTTGAAGTTACAAAGCATGGTGTTGAGTGGCAAGTGTTCTTGATTTCAAATAAACATTGATATAACTTTACTTATCTAAAATAGATATACAAGCCAGGAACTGGGTTTGGGTTAAGTTCTACCTGTTGGAGGGTGCTTTGAGGTTTATCACACAACAATAAGTTTTTCAAACCCACAGGAGAGTTGAAATCATGCTAATAAAAACAGTTAATTTAGTTCAGTGTTCAATTCTATCCTTGTGACATATCATGAGCCACTGTTATATTAGTTGCTGGAAACTACTGGAATTATTTTATGTAAAATTAACTTAAGATGACCCACACTTAGTTCAGTTACAAAAGTCAGATCTGCCGACTATTTCAAATGTCTTATACTTTCAAATGTGACAGTCTGCTTTTAAATTTCTAAGCAGATTTTGCACTATAAGAACAGAAGCAACATCATATAGAACACAGAAGTGCTGAAACTGTATTTTGAGCAATAAGTCTGTATTAGTTTACATATTTGCAGGGAACTTAGTGAGAGGGAGGAGAGAATGACTATTGTAGCAGGTTGAGCAGGAGACTTCACAGAATCACAGAATAAATTATGTTGGAAGAGATCTCTAAAATTGAGTCCAACCTTTGACCAAACATCACCATGTCAACCGGGCCATGGCACCAAGCGCTTGATCCAGACTTATCTTAAACATCTCCAGGGATGATGACTCCACCACCTCCCTGGGCAGCCCATTCCAATGTTTAATGACAAATTCTATGAAGGAATTACTCCTAATGTTCAACCTCAAACTTTCGTGGCACACCTTAAGACTATGTTCCCTCTCCTGTCATTAATTGCCTAGGAGAAGAGATTGACCCCCACCTGGCTACAATCTCCATTCAATTAGAGAGTGATAAGGTGTTGATATTTTAAGGAGAACAGTCTGCTTTGGGCATCCTTCACAACCATTGACACAAGTAACATTTTTTTTCTCAGTCATTGTGGTGAATAGAAATGCTTTTCCTCTTGTGCTTGCTGGAGGATATTCTGCCAGAAATTCTGCTGGTAGTTTAGCCTTGTACTATCTGAGATACAGCAGAGCAGGTGCAAATCTAGTGTTTTGAAGTGTCAACAGAATTACTGACAATCCTCTATTGCATCTCTGTATGAATTTTGCATAATTTTCTTTCTGAATATGTTTTGAATAAGTGAATATCTCCAGTGCACTTCACAGAGCATTAAACAAATAAATGCAGCTAGTTTATAAAAGGGCAATGCTTTTTGGGAGATAGATTTGAAGAAAATAACTTTAAAAGAAGCACCAATCTAGATAATTCTAGTTTTCTGCTTGAGTGGAAGAAGCATTGTATCTTTGATCAAAATGTTGTTAGATGAAGTGAATCAAGACATCAATATGAGACATATTTTACACTATAAGAACAGATTTTTATAAAAATCAGGGAATGGTTATTACTACCCAACAGTAAAAAAAGTTTATCTCTACACACATGGAAACAAAATGGTAGAATGCTCAGGGAAATAGGGACATAAAATGATAGCTGGTATCCTTTATTTCCGGTGTGTTTGGCATTGTATACCACCAGTATCTTTGACAGAATGTTGGTGTCTCTACAGTATACATAACATGTCCTTCTTGGTATTGAACTCACAGAAGAAATAATGCAAATTGCTGTATTATCAGTATGGTATTTGAGCTGATTATATAAATATCCTCTTAAGTTTATGTCAGGGCTGATGCAGTCCTCATAATCTCCTGCATTTTAGCATTTATTAATTTTTTTTTCTTCTCCTTTATGATCAGATAGAATAAATTAGAAGAATATTTGACAGGAAAATCAAGGCTATCACATTAAGGTACCCATTCCAGGAATTTTTTTTTTTTTTAAATGCAATTACCAACCCAAACAATAAATGTCACATGTGTACTGCAGTTCCTTATTTATGGGCCTGGGGTATTCTATTTGCACATTCTATTCTGGAATATTGCATTTGCATTTCAGGTTTACATTCCAAAGAAAGATCTTGAAAGTAAAAATGCTGAAACAAATTCTTACTTTTCACTTAAGAATGAGAAGTTTATATCAATTTAGGACTCAGTCCTAAATTTATAAGGCATGTGTGAAAGAATGCTAGAGAAAAAAGTAATTTCTCAGTTTTCATTCATAAAAAATATATTAGTAATATTTTAAGGCACCTTGCAAACTATCTAATGGAAATCTGAGCACTCCACTGAAGTTCTATTCGTTTTGTTATACTGATAATTTTAATCCAAGGTCTTACCTGATTGCCCTTCTATAACAGAAAGATTATGCTTTGAGATAAATTTTCCCTTCATAACAAGAAGTTTAGCCCATGGTCCTCTGAGATGGCAACAGAACCACAGAATCCAAGAATGTTTATGGAGGGAAGGGACCTCTGGAGATCATCTAGTCCAACTCCCCTGCCAAGGCAGGGTCACCTGAGGCAGATGACACAGGAATACCTCCAGGTGGGCATTGAATATCTCCAGAGTGGGAGACTCCACAACCTCTCTGGGGAGCCTGTTCCAATACTCAGCCACCCTCAATGTAAAGTTCTTCCTCATGTTGAGGTGAAACTTCTTGTGTTTTAATTTGTTGCTTTTGCTCCTCATACTGTTGCTGGGCACCACTGAAAATAGTCCGGCATCATCCTCTTGGCACCCACCCTTGAGATATTTGTATGCATTGATGAGATCCTCTCTTCTCTTTTCTAGATAAAAAAATTCCAAACTCCCACAGTTTATTCTCATAGGACAGATGCTCCAGACCCCAAATCATCTTTGTGGCTTCTGCTGAACCTTCTCCAAAAGCAGCTTGTCTTGAACTGTGGAGACCTGAACTTACAGTGATGTAACCATAGCTGAGGTTCATTAGCTTAAAGATTCTTCAGCAGCAGTAAGCTAAAAAAATGTCAGGAACAAACACAGAGAAATTTTCAATAGTTGCTTGAACTAGTACCAGGGAGCCAAGGGACTGTGGAGGAATGAAATCACATTGATATTTAATTCACATAACCATGCAGAGATTCAAGATTACAGAGAGCTTTTGATGAAGATTAGTTATTTTGAAGGGCAGGAAAAGACTCTGATTAAACTGTTAGAAAATGCAGTTGTTCCACTGTACCCTTTTCTTGGTTCTTTTTTGAAATCTTTATCAGTAAAGACACTTTTTAAAGTACGGAGGTGTATGTGATCCTATCAAGACCTGATTCAAGCAGGAGGCCTTGGATATAGACAAGACTAGCTGGTATGGCCACGTCTGGGAGGAAGTGGGAAGACCTCAGATCACTTGAAGACCTGAAATCTTGTGTGGAATGATATTTCAGGAAGAATTAATGACCTGCATTTGTAAATAGAAAATTAGAGCTTAACTAAGAGGTGACTGGCAAATACATGGTGACGTTTAAAAGAATGCGCAGTGAATTCTGGGATCTGACACTTCTGGTTTTGTCTGCTGACTGAGGGAAAATTATAAAGACACACAGGAGGTGCCAGGAATTTAATTACACAGGTCTTCCAGATGCCTCTCAGCTTGAGATCAATGCTTTCTGTTGCCCCTTTTAAATTTCTGTATCTTCTAGTGCAGAAAACCAACTGTTGGTACTGGAGATGTTTTGGTCCTGACAGATATACAAGCGCTTCAGCAAAGCAGGAAAATAACTATCATTTGGTTGGCTGACTGAACCAGAAAAAAAAGTTTCTTGTGTAGCAGAATACATAGAGTGTTTTCTACCTCACATGGAATTTATACCAGAAACACAAAGAGAGAACTCTAGTTCAAAAACCTACACTGGACACAGCAGACTACGTTGTTTTTATATGCATGCAATTGTGCTAGCTTAAGAGCCCCAGAATAAATAAGAAGCAACCTCTACTCTTGAATACATCTGTATTTGGGAAATCTGGGATAGTACCCTGGCTTTAATTGCAGCCACAGCTTGCTCATGCCTGTTATAAATCTGAGCAGTGAACTATATGAGCAAATTCTTGGTCTGGACACAGAAGATGTACATATGATATTTAGTACAGCTTAGGAATCATTCCAAGAGATTTTTAAATGCAACATAAACACAGACATTTTGGATTTTCTTCTCTTGCTGCTGCCACAGAGGGGCAGCATGAACACATCTGTGTAGTGAAATAATTCCTGAAAAAGGAAGCCCTTAAAAAAATCTGATGGATGTAGTAATTATAATAGAAGAACTAAATCCACTCGGTGTCTGTGCTCAGACTCTAAAAGAAACAAAGCTGATAGCCTTAACAATGAATGAGGAATTAGCTATTATTTTCAGAAAAAAAGAAGCATTCAACAGTAAACACAAAATTGCTCCTTAACTGTATAGCATAGACAAATATAGAGAGGAAAATTAATGCTCTCAAGGTGTTGCTAAAATGAGTAAGTTAGAACTTTCACATAGTGAAGAGATAACCATGGATGCAAAGGTGGGATATCTGGAAGAAGCATATATGATCTTTTAACCAGTCAATTAATCTGCATGATTCTTTAAAATAACACCCTTCTGGGCTGCCCCCTCACCTCATCCCAAATCTAGTGGTTTACATTTGTTACATTCACGTGTTTAGAAGAAGTGATTTTGTCTCTGTTTTCTTTGAATGAGAAATGGGGAAATTTGTGAAGACCCTTTTTCTACACAGAGTACCACATCTTCCTCTGATCCAGGTCACTTGCACAGCACCAAAAGGCAAGGTGAAGAAAAATTGCTGTTTTATCAGTCTGGCTCAAGACATGTAGGTTGAACTTGGTCTCAACAGAATAAGCAGAACTGTATCGTTTGCTGTAAAGGCTACTGAAAAACATAGAAAGTACATCTGCATGTTTTCCCCCTCCACAACCAAATTAAACCATGTAGTAATTTTGAAGATAATAGAAAAATAATATTGATTGGAAAAGCCATGGAGCAATTGCAGATAGGACAAGATTATAGGAGGGTTAGGGAAAAATTCTTACTAAGCTCTCTGAAAAACAGAGAGGCTTTTTCGTGTCCCAGATGGAAATATGGCCTTGGGAACATGTTCTCTAGAGCATGTTCACCTTTTCTGTGACTGAAGAATGTACAGAACAGTAGCTAGCGTGGCCTAAATTCATGTGACCCTTTGGGGACGGTTTTGGTTGTCAGGATTTAAAAAACAGTCCCAAACACTCCAGGAACTTCTTGAGAACAAAGTCCTTCTGCTGATACATTGAGCTGTACATACTGCATTTTTTTGTTGTACATTGTAACATTTCGTAGCTATGGTAGCACTGATACCCTCTGAAAGAGCTCTAAAACCACCTAGGGATCCAGTGATTTATTATTTCTACAGTGCATCCTGAATTTAGGATATGGGTGGTTTTTTATGCCTTAATGTCTGCCTTCTCAACGGCAGCTTGAATGCTGAGGTCTTGCTGGGATCCATCTGCTTTCTGAATATTTATCACCTGTGTGGGTGTTTCATGGGGCAATTCTGCTCATCCCTAGGTCTGAGCAGCATTTCATATGGATACACAGGACAGAAGAGAAAGGATGCAGTTCACTTGCCTCAAGCTGTAGTGGTGGTATGGGAATATGTAAGATAGAGTGCAACAGCACTCAGATAGAGTGCAACAGCTGTGAACTGTCCTGCTCATATGTGTGTTCCTTCCCTGTAAATAAATGCAAGATATTTCATCTGCTTTTAAAAGGGTATGAAATGAGTCAGTAATGTCAGGCTCTAATCAGAAGTGGTATAGGATACGAATGCAGGACATTGACTCAGCACACCACGTGGTCTCCCTTAGAACTATGTCCAAGTCAAACCTTTTAAAATGTTCTAGTGTAAACACCATTGTAGAAAGATGGAATTCTGTTGTCGTACAAAAAACACATGAACACTCATATCAGAAAGCTAGTAATATAACATGCTATGAGGACAGTTTTTTGTATTACCTAAAGATGTTCCATTATATTTCTTACTGAATAACTTGTTAAAAATCTTTGCGGATGTCACCGCTCTTTTTTAATAACATCATTTTGTGAAGTTTTCTATTCATAATTTTTTCAGCTCAAGTATGACAGAAGAACCATGATATAGTATTCTCATTTTCTATGTTGTATAAACCTTCTAAGGGAATTCCTTTCTGAGTAAGACAGTAATATCTGTAATCTCAATGTTTTACTGCATAATAAATATGATTAGAATGAATGTTTTCTGTACTTCTCAGAGCAATGTACCTATGTCCATGAACAGATATCTAAATTATATAGTGGTCATTTCCATCTTAAGTTATTCAGTCTGAATTGCAGCCACTGAAGCTGGATTATTTCAGAAACTTTTCAAGTTTCAAGACACCTATTGGTGTCTATTTAATATTCTTTTGTATGCCAAGAAAGATTGAGATGAAGTAAAAGCAGCTGAATTTCTCACCACCTAATCTGAGAGGAAAATTTCACTGTTGCTGCTTTCACTTCATCTCAATCTTTCTTGGTATTTTATCTGATTCTCCCTACTGTTTCTCCTCACATGGAGAAACTTCTGGCAGCCAAAGACCTGTCAGAGCCCTTCTGCTGACATAAACAGGGAAGATAGTTCACCACTTCCTCGAAGTTCCCATCGTGAATAACTGTAGTAATAGGAGTTTATTGTTCAACCTGTTTCAGTTGTGCAGTACTGATGGTATTAATATCACAGTTAACACTGCTGGTTTTTAAATAAATATGTATGCTTAAAACATTATCCATGTGTGTGAGGAGATTATATACAGCTTAGTGAAAGGGAAAAAATAGGATTTTTATTAGAGATAGATCAGTAAAATTTGCATAGTGGTTGTTGTACCTTCCTGTAGAAGGTGGATATTTGTTCTCAGAAATATTAGTTGCTGATGACAGCTAGAACTTAGTTTATGGACTCACTTTCTAGATGACTAGAAATATAAGTTGTTTTTAAATTTGAGTAGAATGACTTCTTATGGGACAGGAACGTAAGAGGATTTTTTTATTGTTCTTGCCAAGTACCATATCATATTATTAAGTACAATGCTTCATCTACTGCTTTAAAAATGGCTTACTTTGATAGAAATAATGCTGGATTCTGTCTAGTTTCAATTTTGGTCCTGCAACGGTTAGGGGCTGAACACAGTTGAGAGCCTGTTTCACAGGCTGGACAACAGAGAACATAAACAATAGAAAAGTTTTGCAAACTTATAATAAAAAATGGCACATTTATTATTTAAATTTGTTTTTCTTAGACATAAAACCCATATTTCATCAAGCGAGGATAGCTCAACATGTATGCCTATACATCATATTAGAGCTGCACAAAATGTTGCATTTCTTACAGAAAATTCTGAATATGGCAAAATGTATCCTGTGAGATACAAGGTTAAACAGTAATACATGTGTACACCAGTAAGGTTTAATAATGTCTTTTCTTCCTAAGCATTTGGCTTTTGCTATATCCCTGAGGCAGTACCTTACCCTGTGTCTCTGTCACCAATATTTCCATCTTACCCTAATTTCTGGCTGCATTTTAAGACTAAATAATTTTCTTTGCAATCTTCAGATCTGATGCAAGCTCTTATGATGAAATATGTATTATAGCAGGTGAGACTAAGTGATCAGGTTCTTCTTTGATCTTACTCTCAAAAATGCTGTGAAGGACAGCAAGATGCCATGAGCTACATCCTTGGATAGGCCCTACTTGCAAATGGTTTGGAGCACTGGTGGAAATTTGGAGAGGCAAGATAGTGTTCATTCACCTCTGAGCTGACTGAATTGTCTACTGTACAAACAAAATGAGACAAATATTGTTCTGTCTGAAGATTTCTGTCCATTCACCCCACCTGCCTCCATCTTATGCTGGGCTGGATACTTAAATCTTATGTGACATCTTCACAATGATGGAGAAGAAGCCAGCTGCCACTTGAGAGCAGCTACCTTTCCAGTATAGAGTAAGTAAGTGTGTCTAGAACCACTATTTCAATCCTGTTTGAATTTGAATCCAGGTAGACAATATTTTCAGGTTTTTGTTGTGATACTCCCTGCTATAGGTGACTTGTAAGATGTCTATTCGAAGTCCATCATACCAAGGAAATAAAAAGGGGTAAGACAAGCAGAAACATCATATTCTGTTAAGTCTCTCTCTAGTGAATGAGAAAGTCCCAAAACAGTCAACTGAGAATATGACAAAATCAATGCCATCAGTTTATCTGTCCCTAAAGATGTACAGTATTATTAGGCTTCTATTGTTAACACTATTCTCTACTGCCATAATTTCTTTGCTGTGCTTTGGCTGCCTACTCGTAACTTTTGCTGCTGCAAGAGATTTTTTTTTTTTTTTAATTATTCTTATTCTTACTCTATTTTAAAATGTTCCCAGTGTTTTTGGTGGAGTGTAATTTCTAGATCAAATGTGTCTGTTATTTAACTCTGAATATAATGATATCTGTGATCTAAGATCCTGCCATTGGCTTTTTAGCAGTTTTTACTTTGTTGGAGGTTCTGAAAGGGAAAATACTTAAACATTGTTATTGTTATGCCCCTTAAGTTTAGCAAAGAATAAGCTATTTCATTTTACTTGTTTGAATAACTTGGTTTCAACTGTTACACAGTGATTGAATCATGATGTCAGTTCCTGACAAACAGAGAATGAAACAGTTACATCCATTATTTAACTGAGAATCACACTTTACTAAGATCATTTCAGTGTTTGGACCAACAATCACTGAATATTTTTCCCAAAACCTGCTAATTTCTTCTGAGTCCTATTGAAGCAGCCAAGATCAGCCGCTCAGAGGCTGAAAAGTTATGTGCAGCATCTGATCTCAAGAAACCAGGAGAACGATAACAAGGATGTAAGGGTTTTAGACGTGTCACAATTGGAAATGTCTGTGCAAATCTAACCATGATCAGCATCTTAACTAGTCTCTGTTACGTGTATCATATCTTGGTATTGTAAATACAAACAGCATAAAAACTGTTCTAACACATGAAGTTCTACTGATAAAGCAGTAAAACACATAATACGTGAGAAAATATAAAGACCTGGGCCATGTCTTCCTGTGGTGGAACCCGAGAACATATTAGACATTGCAATAAACCCTTAAGTTTCCTGTAAAAATCATTTTGAATCATTCCAGAAGGTGTAGGCTTGACAGCTCTAAGGCAGCGAAGTTAATGTGGGGGCTTACAGGCAGGAGAAAATCAGCTACACCCAGTGATATCTTATCCTTCAGGGAGTGCAGGATCTGCATTTTGCTGTGACCCAGCTCACAAATTTGAGGCACTTAAAGTCTCAGCAGAAATCACACTGTGTGTGTCCAAAGTCATCTCCAGGTCTTCTTGTCCATCTTTGTATCAAAAGTTTAAAATTTTTCTCCTGTAGGTTTTTTTCTTGCTTACCGTAATCTTCTTTTCATAGTTAACTGCTGTATTAGTGCTTATATGTCAGACTAATGAGGTACTGCTTAATAGCAGCAGCAGAATTATTATTTCTTTTCAAAAAGTAAACCACTATCTTCTGAATCAAACTCTAACCTTAAGCAGTCAAGGTACCCTTCATTATCTTAGGAAGCACCAGATTCATTCTTCCCACCTCTATCTCATGGCTGTTGAGAGATTCACATTGTATTAGTTTTTTCTCAAAAGGAATTCTACCTGGTCTCCAAATAACTATTATGTTACTTCCTTCTCTCTCTCTGTAAGTATAACCATGCTAAATGTGGGAACTCTCCCTGCAAAAACTTAGAGAATCCTTTCAAAAAATCAGAGAAATGAAACTGGATTTTTAAACATTCACACATTCTCTCTTCACAGCAAATTGTGTAATGAATATAACCTACATTCTCTGTTTATACATTGTGATTGAGCTTACTTTGACTTCAAGGGTGTTTACTCCTTGAAAAGTTACAAAGGCAGCACTGTTGCACTTATAGCTTGGTTTTGCTCTTTGCCATTTTTGGTGTATCAAAAACACCTATGCCGAATACTTTAGACACACACAAAATTCTTTCCCACACTGATGCCGCATTTGTAAAGAATTGATGTAAATAATTTGTAAAGGTTGTGGGGGGTTGTTTTGTTTTGTTTTGTTTTGTTTTTTTTATCTTTGACACAAGGACAGAAATAGGAAGAAGGGAATAAGTAGAGGTAGTATCCTTAACAACTGGGTTCCTAGACCTTGCTGCTGTATCCTAAATTAGGATGAATATTGGCCACAAATTTCTACTTTTACTTTGTCCACCTCAGGAAACGGGCTCATCTATGTGAAATTTCAACAGGAATTTTATAATCACTTTTCCTCAACAGATGGTATTTTATTTTCCAATATTTTTTTAGGATACGTGCAGGTTATAACAAGAAGTTTTTATATGCTGTGTACAGAAGAGGGTTAGCAGTGAGGACAGATAACAGTGTTCAAATGGAGTGCAAATATATTCTGACACACACAATCCATTGAGTATTGTCTTAGTTTGGAAAAAACAGATGTCTGCCAGGGAAAGTTGGAGCTTCCTGTGGAATGGAGAATGTAAACCCCCTTCCTCCAAATTATTATAATTTTGCAATAAAGGGTTTTCAGGCAAAGATTTGGGAATAACAGTTCTTTATCAGGAATATTAAAAATCCAAATGTAGCAAAGTAAACAAACAAACAACCAAAAAATCCTAGAAACCCTAAGAGTCAGAAAGACAACCTGACAGCTTGTTGGTCAGGGTGTTGGAAGCAGTGCAAATAAATCCTCCTGAAGTAACAGATGTGGTTCTCTTGGAGTAGAAATGCTTGGCTCCACCCACTGGGTGGAGCATCTCATAATGGGATGATGTAATTTTATCATGTGGTGAACCTTAATGGCCCATTAACAGAAGACATCAACCTGGAGGGAGGATGGGTCAATGAACAGATAAGGAACATTGCTCTACCTGGTTTTAACAGCTGGCCTATTAACAGAAGGCACCCACCCCCTCCCCCCCAAGAGTTACGAGATAAAGAAAAAGCATCTCTTCAACTGGTCTCAACAGACTGGGAATAGAATACATGGTTTTGGTTACTTATTGCAACCCAAGACAAGTATCTTTCACAGAAATTTTGCTACTTTTTCCAAATATTTTTTTATTGGCTAGCTTACCTTTACCAAATATTTTTCAGAGCATGGAGTAAAGAAATTGGGGAAGGTACAGATTTTCATTTTTGATATCAAAACAGTGCAAATATCTTCGCTAACACAGAGTTCAAAATGCCATGCCATGTCCACTCTAGATTTATTTTTAAGTGCTAAGGTCACTTTTGTATAATTACTGAGGAATTTAGAGATTTCCTATTGCTCTAATTTATCCTGTCCTGTGCAAAGAGATTGAGATGTCTGGCAGCATCTCTTTGCCATCTCTATGCTTTCTTCATCTGTCTTTTAAGGTTAGAGGACATTAGCTGAAAATCTCCTTCCTATTTACATTATGTAGTGATTTGGTAAAGAGGAAAGTAAATGCTAAAAGGCAATGTCAATCTTTTCAGCACCTTGTACCTTTTAAAAGTTACCTTTAAAGCACTCCTCTTTCTTAGAAACCTGAAAGCTACTTATTTTCTATGGTTTTTGGCACCAGATATTTGTTTAAACTCAGGCAGAATTTGTTCTTTTTATAAAAGAGGTAAAAATAATGATGGATGAGTAATAAGATGACCATAACCAGGCAGTCATTTCATAAGCATGTAATTTTATTATGTCAAAAAGTTTGTATTTATTTGATAACATAACTCATGGTGACAACACAACATTTAGAAAGAATAAATAGAAAGACAGATAATGTAACATATGTTGATTAAGCTTTTCCCATCAAGGATAAAAATATTTTTATTCATATGCAGACTTTTTATTCAGATATCAGATTCACTACTTGGACATCATATTGAAAAAAACCCGTGTACTACAAGATTATAAAATCCTACAATCCTGAAGGTCTGCACTCAAAACCTTTTAAGATTGGCACACATAAATGTTCTTTATAAGTCATTAATCCTTCCTTGTTGATTGAGTTTCTTTATAATACATAATTGTCACCATTTTTTCTTATGCAACCTTCTTTCCATATACAATTTTACTTTATACTCTTTTGAGGACCAAATATAAGAGGTTACCAGCTGCAGTCATCTTTCAAATTCTTCTTTTCAAAAGTGACCAGTTATCTCATTGTTCAGTTAGATATCTGCATATAAGATATGCTTGAAAAATGATTCTTTAATTATTAGGATACAATGTCCCTGAACAGCTGTTTTTTAGGCTCACTGACTTTCACTACCTTTAAAGATAGGTTATCTACTCCTGCTGCCTTCCTGTATTCCTCACTGCACTCTTAAAAATTGCCTGGAAATGTCAGATCAAAATCTTGAAAGGAAAAAAAAAAAGGACTCAACTATGGAAAGTTGAGTTCAAACCAAGATAGACCATTGTGACACAGTGAGAGGAAATACTCTGATCTTTTTTGGGTTATTGTTATAGGAAAAGTAGGAACCCTTGTACCTATTTAACATTCTACCCATTAGCCTAAAATGCCTAGAAGAACTTCTAAAGTAATATCTGGAGAGGATTCTAAGACTGATAGAAGACTGAACATGCAGAGTCCCTTAATTTTAATGATGGGAAAGTAAGCTAGAAGAATACCACATAGAAGTTTCAGAGTTATTTAAATTGGTCAGCTGTTATGAAGTTGTTAGGTAAAGCTAATGCATTTCCAATTTTGACTACTTACTTCAAGTTTGTGAATGAATACATTTTTATATTGACGTGTTTCCCCAGTATCTTGGCAATTTTTCTTGCCTAATATGAAACTTCAAACTCAGCAATATAAGGAAGACCAGCGTGACATTTCTTCTGGCAGTAATACCAGAGCACCTGCACAGACATCTGAGAGGAAAGCATGGACTGCTATTTAAGTAATGTAGTCTACATGACTCAGACACTAGAATTTGTCTGATACCTCGCTGTGAAAAGCTTCCCTAGCTTCTATGTGAAGACTCTGCATTTCTGGAAATGCTCTCCTGTTTAAGAGAAAGCCACTCACTGTTCTCTTTGTGAAGAGTTTTTTTTAAGGTGTTAGTTTTGACTCTAATTGCAAATCTTCTCCACTAAATATTAAATGTATAAGTCTGACTCATTCCTATTTTCTGCATAAATTAACCAAGAAAAAAACCCTCTCCATTATAAACTGTTGTGTCAGTTGACTGCAATATTTGAAATACACCGAAACATACACGTAATAGAGCTCTATAAACAATCCTCTGTGGTAGACATTTTAAATGGGTGAATTTATTCAAGTGACAAGGTTGCACATTTAGCCATCTTCAAGTGCAGCACAAAGGTAAACCTTCGGGTAAGGAGTAGAAGCCTAGATAACACAAGGGGGTGGTAAATTGTCACAGTAATTCATCACAGGCTCTTTTTTATTAGGTTCCAAGGGTTTCATGAATTTGAATTTCTACAGTAATAAATTATCTTCTAAGCACTGTTTAAAGCACGTATAGACTTTGCTCAAGCAGTGTAATGATTTTGCTGATCTCTACAATGAGTTCATTTTTCTTCAGCAAACATGCCCTAGGAAGATGAAAAAGGATCAGAAATTGTCCACTACCAGAAGGAAAATAGTTTCTGAAATTGTGCATTTCTGCATAGTATGTTACGCTCTTTTCTGGTTCATGGACTGAGACAGAATGTAATTGAGGAAAAAATTAGCACACTAGCTCCAAAAAGGCTTCAACATATTTTATGGTACCCTGGATGAGTTGCTGCTTGAGGAGAGCATGCCTCAGCATCTGCCTGCAGGTCCTGAGTATGCTCTGGGCTGAATGCAGTGTCAGACTTCTCCCAAAACCCTTCTCCCACAAAAGTTAAGCTCTGGGAAGTATAAGCTGGCTTTCCACATGCCTGACATATGCCTTTTGGAGAACTTTAAATGCTGAATGTCATTACATAGTCAAACTGTAATCAACTTTTATGATAAAATAATTTTAAAGAGTACTGTGAATAAGTCTGTCATTCATTGCAGGAGTGTGCTTGTCTGGTTTCAGGCTGAAGGTTACTCATCACTTGTAATGGAGTGACTGCTTGCTGGTTTTAGACTGTTGGTAGTGTTTTTTTTCAATCTGTTTGAATCTAGTACTGCAGCAATTTATTAATATTTGGTGCATGTTATGTGAAGTTTAACTTATTGAGGTGATGTTTTATTAGTAGAGAGGAATGGCACTGGTACATATATATGAATATATATGAAGTCACCAACTGCTTCCTCCTGGATTACAAGGAGCCTATTCTGGTCCCTGTCCCGGTCTACTTATTCTGGAGGCCAGCTGTCCTGAGGACAACCCATGTAATTCTTGACAACTGAGGCACAGAAGGTGTTAAGTACCTCAGTCTTTTCCTCATCTTTGGTAACTATATTCTCCTGCCACATACAAAAAAGAATTGAGGTCTTCCTTGCCCCTCCCTTTTCTACTAATATACTTATAAAACCATTTTAATCATCCTTAACAGAAGTGACCATATTAAGTTCTAATTGAGCTTTAGTATCTCTAATTTTCTTTCTGCATGAAATTTCAATTTGCCTTTGATAAATGCAGAGGAACTATAGGCAATATTTAAGAATGTTATGGCCTGCCTAGCAAAATATTTGCAAATGCAAGTATTTCTTTATCCTTAAATCATATGGGAAGTATAAAATGGATATTGCCAGTTTCTCCCCTAAACATGTAAAAAGGATGCATAGATGTGACACTTAAGGGGATGGTTTAGTGGTGGATTTGGTGGTGCTAGGTTAGAACTTGTAGGGTAGAACTTGTTGATCTTAATGGCCTTTTCCAATCTAAGTGATTCTGTGGCTTTATGATTCCAATCATCTGAGCACATTTAGAATTCTTGTTTTCTCCAATCTTTCTCTGTTACTCTTAATTTTGTCTCTGTCAGTTCTTAGTGAGAGTCATTCACAAATAAGGAATCTGTATTGCTTCAAAGCAAGCAGAAGTCTTTAAATAGATAGAGGGGCAAACAGGAAGAAATTCTCAGTTATGAGCATTTAAAATGGGGGAGGCTATGAATCGCTGTTCAAGCCATGAGCATAGAGTAAAACCTAAAAGCTGCATGTTTGTGTTCTGAGAAGGGACTAGGTATTTTGAGAATTCAGGACATGGCTTGAAAGGTTTGCAGAGCCATTATCCTTTTTAAAACCATGAGAAAGAATTTTTTTTTTTTTTTTTTTTTTTTCCCTTGAAATGATTAGGAAAAAACCACAGTACTCCCCAGAGAGGTGTCTGAAGTTAACACCAAGCATATTTCATACACATAGTATTACAAGATTATGCTTTTGAAGTGTTGCATGAAAACATGTTTTAATTCCCCTGGTTTGTAAACAGCTTGAAGTGACCGTATCACATCCCTTTTTCCACCTCCCCATCCTCACAGAAATCTCATTAGCAAAACCAGGTTAGTGGTGGAAGTTCTGACATTGAATTCTTGTAAAGCTTAGAAATTCACAAGTTGAACTTTATTTCATGAACAAATCAAGTACAATTTCTCTTCTTAAGTACAATATCTCTTTTCAAGTACTCACAGGAACAAAAAATTTGAAAATTTCTGTGGTTGAATTAAGCTCCTGTATCACAAGTCAGAGTGGAGACTTGCTGAGGCAAAATTTGCTGACATCCCCTCTCCAACATTTATTAGTCTGCTCCAGCTTGTGTGAGTTTGTATTAATTTACATATAGGCTAATGATGTTGTGAAAACATCAGATAGCTCCTGAACATATCCAAAGATCATCCTGAGAATTTTTTTTAATTGTCCTGTATGTGTTGTGTCAATAATATTCCATAAAGTCAATACATTCAGACACTTACTTTGTCTGTAAGCAATTACAATTAGTAATGTCCAAATGTTCTGCTTTATGAGGACACTAGCAATATGTGGCACTTTGGATTTAAGTTAATAATAAGGAAAACCTGTCAGATGTATTCATTTAGTCAAGGGTTCTAAACCTCCAGGTTCTGGCTTATGTTTGCTGGATCCTGACAGGAACACTTCCCACAGTCTGTGTGTTCAGTGTCTTACAGTGGTCTTATGAACACATACATAAAAAGTATGTACAAGAGAAAAAAAAAAAAAAAAAAAAAAAAAAAAAAAAAAAAAAAAAAAAAAAAGCTGCCCATAATAAATCCACATTTGGTAAATCACTCATAGTATTATTGGATCTGCTAGGACTTGGAAGAGTGGCAAAAATAAAATTACTCACTGCTTTTTTTTCCTAACTGATTCACAGAAAATACATCAATTTCAGTAGAATAGAGTGTTTTGAACTTAGACAAGAGAGAACCTTTGCAAATATTGGTCATTACAAAACCTGAAATTCTACTTAGGAGTTAAATATTGCTAAGTATATTGCTGAAATTGTTCTCAGTCTTCTCATTGTCTTTTTCTTGACATCTTTCCTCAGTAACATCCATCTTTTCAAAACTGCAGATGAAGCAGATTCTATTCTTATCTTCCCCCCAAGTGGCCAGCTGCTCATTTAGTGCCTTCCGAAACCCATTTCAGATATCTTCTGCATGGTTCTACATTTGACATTAGTGGTACAGGGATACAAAGCATCCAGTCCTTTCAGTTACAAGAGTCTTTAATGAGTTGTTCCATAAGTGATAGGAAATGATGTTGGTTCTCTCACGGTAGATAATATAAAGCCCTGCAAATCTGGCTTGCATGGAGCATTGAGGAAAACATAGCAGCGGTGTGGGTTTTGCTTTTTGTGGGGAAAGGGAGGTTTCTTAGCACTGAGTATCAATACTGGGACCCAGCTGTTCCTTCTTTCTTATGCCATTCAGGACATGTCTCTGCTGGCAGGGGAGCTGAGGGTCTGCAGTGGCACCTTGAGTGGGTTTGGGTGTCTACCTTAGTGTGCACCTTCTTTCTGTCAGTGCTCTCCTTGAAGGGTTATTCCGATGGGCTAATTCTACTAACTCATGGACGTCAAAAGATATCCTTGTCCTTTTTCTGCCACTTAGCAAGCTTAGTTTTACTGGTGTTCTTTTGTTTCATGATCTGTCAGGTATAAAAATTCATTTCTTTCCACAGTGCTGGTGCTGTTTGTGGAAATGGCTTGACATGTAGACTCAGTACTCATTATAAAAACTTAAATCAAACAATAAAGTAAAGATAATCTGGTAATTATTATGCCCATTAAAAACAGAACTGCATTTAAGAGAAGGAGAAATGAGTCTGTGGTACCCTAAAAAAAAAAAAAAATATATATATATATATATATATATATATGGTATGTCTCTGTATAAAGTATTCTAAATCAAAGCAAGAAGAATTAATAAATTTACTCAAGTACAAGTCCTAATTAATTTAATTATAGCATTGGAAATTAATGACATTTCAAGCTTATCTACTATTTACACGCAACCAGAAATGAACAAGAAGCTGAGGTGGCCTGTGCATGCTCAGTGTTTATTGCTCTGGTCATCAAGTTCTTTCTACTTACAAACATTCTACCCTGTAAAAACTATCTTATTGGCCACAGACTTCTAAGTCTCAGGTAAAATGTCCATGAGATAGCATATCAAAGGTAAGCATCTGTACCGCATGTGGTTAGAAATGCAGTTACATGGTATCAAGAAAAATATTTTGTAGCCGAAAATAAAGGGAGCTAATGTTTTATTCATTCTATGCACTGATAGTGAAACACTTTATAAATGAATTTTCTTCATTGGAGCTTTTTATTGATCAAAAGGAAACTTTGAATCAGTGCCTTGATGGACTGAAAACTTTCCATGCCTCTTTTCTCAAGATGAAGTAGCTTTATGAACTTTGCTTTCTTCTGGATAATACAGCTGGAACCAGGGATTTATTTGGCTAAGACTCTTGTTCCTTATTATTAGCTTTAGGAAAATAGAAATATAAGATTGTTGCAATGCAAGATTGTCATTTGTGCAAATTTACACAGTATTGTTCATTAAACACAGTATTTTATCACATAGATTTTTTTTTTCTAACTATAGCAGAAAAATTTGAACAGTAAATATATATGTTTAGATACTTGGCATTCTTTGTTGACTTCATTAAATTTTTAAAATAAAAACTTCCCCTTTTTTGTTTATCATTTCTCCCACTATATTTCCTACATTCTTCATAAATTAATCTCCTTTCCTATCTTCCAAATTGTCAAAGTAGCCACCTGTCTCTGAACTGTCTGCAATATTTTTTCAGAACTAGTGGTTTTGGTTTACTTGGCAGGAAAGTAAATATGAAAGAGTGTCAGGTGTTCCTGGTGATAAGCTTATCAGATGTAAAATGTCTGAGACTGAGAAAAATAATTATAGCTCTAAAAAGAAGTTTAGAACTGGTTTTAGTATATCTTAATTTAGTTGCTTTCCAAGGTGCACTTATTTTCTCTCTTCTAAATTATTTTGTGAGTGATGCAGAGATTTTAATCACAGAGATAAGGGCTACAGCAGCATCCACAAAAACCAGCCTTCTGCTGCATTCCTCAGAAATTACTTGAATATTGAAAACATTGAATTGAAGATTTGTTGATGAAAATACAAGCCATATGTTTTAACTTCTTGAGTTTCTAGAATGATGTGAGCAAAAATTTCTGAATAGATTTGGTGTGCTTGAGGAGTCCTACCACCAGCTACCACTATATTTGAAGAAAGTGGACAATAGGACAAAATTCAAGGTAACTGCAAAAAAAAAAAAAAAAAAAAAAAAAAAAAAAAAAAAAAAAAAAAAA
>JANEHK010000116.1:71256-110957 GCA_025960845.1 Tachycineta bicolor
CAACATTAAAAAGGAGGTGAATAAACAATAACTTAAACCACTAAGTTTTTTTGTGGTGACTCTTTAGTGCTTAAAAGAGTGAATAATTCCATTGGAAAGGGATAAGATCAGTCTTTGTATTAATATGATAAGTATATGTAGTTCTTTAACAAGGAAAAAAAAAAAATAGTGCCAGAAACAGTTCATTTCTATGCTCTGATTTTTCATGTTCAGTATGAGATGATACTGTGGCCTGCTTTCAGGCAGAGGGATGTATATTGTACACTAATTCAGATCTTAAGGAATATATAAGATATGAATACATTTAAATTCAACTCTTAGCAGGTAAGTTAGAATTCAAATAGCCTTTCAAGTTGCTTTCTTTCTTTGATGCATTCTTTCCTAATATTTATCTTTATGCCACTCAGTGAGTCCCAGCTCCAGATCTGTACTGTGCAAGCACTCATGTTTTATTGCCTGCTCTGCAAATACACATTTATTGTCTGCTGCGAACTAAATGAAACTATTCATATTTGCTAAGATTAACATGTATGTAGCCCCTTCTTATGCTAAATTATCATTTTGGTTTCTATTTCAAAATTACTGTATTTCAGATTTAACCAGAACTGATTTTATATAGCGTCATGGTGTAACCCCAGCTGGCAACTAAGTCCCTCTCACCCATTTGGCACTCAACAACTGATGCCCATCCAGTTCCCAAGTAGCAGCCCTGTCCAGCCTTTTCACCAGGTTATATATTGAGCATTACATCATATGATAGGGAATGTCCCTCTGACCACTTTGGGTCAGCTGTTCAGGCTGTGTCCCCTCCCAGCTTCTTGTGCCACTCCAGCTTTTTTGCTGGCAGGGCATGACAGGCTGAAAAGCCCTTAACTTATGGCAAGCACTGCTTAGCAACAACTAAAACATCAGGATGTTATCAACATTATTCTCATACTAAATCCAGAACACAGCACAGCACTGTGCCAGCTACTGGGAAGTAAATTAACTCCATCCCAGTGAAACCAGGACAATGCACATGCGATTCCTCCCCAGTTATAGACTGAATCTTCTTATGACTCTTTTTTGTGTACTTGCTTTTCCATCAGAAAGTCAGTTGCAGAAAATTTGGGCTCTGTGTGTGTGCTTACAGATAAACAAATTAGCTGCTTTGTGAAGCATCTAACCTCCTTATTTTACTGTGAATTCCATTGGTGGTGGAGAACCCAGAATTTGGTGGAGGAAGACAGGGAGGTGTTATTCTCCAAAGCCTATTCTGATCTAAACTTGACAAGACCTCTGAAGATATTCTTACAGACCAGTTCAGGGTTTGAAAAATGAGTATTATGGCTAAAATCCTTTAGCCATGTTTGCATGAAGAATCAAAGAGTAGAGACAGATGATATTTGAAAAAAGTTTTTCCATAGCAAAACTGTGTAATGAAAATATATATACAAGGGGGAAAAGTAAGTAATATTTGGACTTTAAAACTTTTTACAACTTTATGCACTTGGTCTTCTGTGTTTGTTTAGGGTTGGGGGCTTTTCTCCCATTTTTAATGGGAGAATATTAAATTTCTGCTCTAATTACTGTATACTGCTGCATAGAAGTATTTTTGCTTTCTTGCCATAACGGGGTCACCTGGCAGGAAAAAACACAATGACTGGCTTTGAAAGCAATGTTTTTCTAGCATCAGATTGTTAAATATACTCAATACAGACAAGAAAAGAACACTTAAATGGTGGAGAATGTCTGATTACAGTGAAATTTTGAGGCTTTTATGAAATAGAGGGGGTGCAGGATTTGATGCATTAGCTTGGGTGAAAATGAGCTCCACTTTCATATAAGCCGAAATATTGAAACCTGCAAGATGAAGATACTTCAGTGTTTTTCATTCTTAAATATCTATGAGTATTTAATTTATTAAAATACTTGAATTCTTAGTATTTTATCTGTATGTTTTTGTCTATAGGTATTTGTGTCTCAACGGGAGTTTCCTTCATTGCGCTTCATGTAGAGTAATTCCATAAATTCTCTTACTATATCTGTGTAATGTTCAGTGAATATACATCAATGACTGGCTCCCTGACCTGCAGCCCATTGATTTTGTTGATCATTGTTTGTTTCCCTTACCGATTTTTATTCAGTTGTAATTTGGAAACATTCAGGCTTGTATATATCTAGTTATATACCTCCTAAGTCTGCTGGGAGGTAAACTATATATCTGCAAGTGCAAGATACTGCTCTTTATAGAACAGAAAAGAAAGAACCAGGAACATCAGCAGAATCTTTCTTCCAATGACAGTCATTAGTAGCCAAGTAAAATTCTAATGCCTGATAATATAATCATTATCAGAGTTTAGAAAGGACACTTGAATCTATCTAAGAAGAAGGAGACTTAAAAAATCAAACATGTCAAGGAACCATTTGTAACAATGATTTAGACTGAGAGTGGAGTTTCTAAATTCAAACAGTAACTTTTTTCATTTTTCTACTCAATTTTTTTCCTATGTCACATGGAGATCTGTTACAACTACTAGCTGTTTTATAGTATTGTGTCTTCCTCTCCTTTTTCCTGTAGAAGGCAGAAAACTCTGTGTCTCTGAGGCTTTAGGAAACAATTTATGCTGTTCTAACTAGCCCATTACAGAACATTCACAGTAGCAAGAAACTAATTCCACAAAGTAAATAGAAAGGGAATATCATTCAATGTAAAAGTATTCAACACAGGCTGTGTTCTTTTTCAACTGTTACACTTTCAAGAGTCTTCCTTTTATAAGATCATTAATTTTTTTCTTAATTCTGCTGTCTTAATTTCTTAATTCTGCTGTCTTCTGCTGAGGGGATTTTAGTTCTGTTTGGGGTCAATATTCTCTCTCTTATTGCAGTTACTTGATCTGTGAAGGCATGTTTCGTATACGATCCCATTTAAGCGACTAATTATGTTATGCAGTCTGTGGAACTTGTCTGTGCTGAAGCACTAGACAGTGTGATTAATCACTTTGCTTATTGATAGAGATGCCTGCTTATGAGCTTTTAAGGAGCTTTGTGGGAAATCAATTTCAACTCTTAATACTGGAAGGGAAGGGAGATGTCTTTTTCTTTTCCATCTGTGTTTGCATCTTTCTGTGACTTACAAGTTTAACGGTTGCTTGATGTGTTACTGCTGTTTCATGTTGAGTGCAGTGTTGCTTGTTTGCTGCCCTTACTGAGGATCTTTTCCCAATTATAGAGGTTTCTGGATGGTATTAGTGTGTGTACTTTACAGCTTTGTCTCTGCTAGAATATTTTAAGATGTTATTCTCCATGTACTTGCAAAAATAATTGAGGGTTAGATTCAGTAAAGTTCTGGTTACTCTGACTCAGTTAAGTTAATGGTCTGAATTATTTTACCTCAAATCTCAGAAAAACCTGTATATATGTGAATTTCTGTAATGTTCAAGTGTGAATGATGAAGGGACAAGAGCTAAGAGGCCTTTGCTCCTTTGGACAGGCTTGTGCTTGCTAAGCAGTGAGGTATATACTGTGAGGTAATTACTCTGCCTTGAAGTAGCACTTTTGTGGCTCTGAGAATTTTTAGAAACAGTCCAGGTACTGGGGCAGGTTATAACTGCTCTGCTACCCCTGGAGCATATGCTGAGTATTATTCCTCCAGTTAGCTACAGCTTTTGTTTTTACAATACTGATTTATATTCCAGCTAGTTTATTGTGGGGCAGCGAACACATGCACAAGCTTGCCCAATAATGTACATGAAGTAATGTAGTATGGTAGTTGACATTTACCAGATCTAACAGCTAAGCCAACTGCAAAGTCCTGCTGTTCACATTCTTATGGAAACCTGCTTTGAAAATTCTAGGGTGTAAATGGCAAATGATGTCAAGGAAGTATTTCCCTTCCTTGTTTATCTATCTGCCTCTCGGGCTGTCTGTTGGGTTAGCTAGTTTACTGTATCTTAAACACTTTGCATTACAAACCTCTTGACTTTTATATAAATAACTGTTTGAAATTGGTGTCATAGAAGTGTGGCTGTTACTTAGGGAACTAATTAGAAAAGTAAGTGGACCTTTATTCATTTGGTTTGATTCCTGGCTGCATTCAAGTGGGTTTTTTATAGTCCTATAGTTATATACATGCTATCTGTGAAGCTGGAATCCTCTTGTAAGAGTGAGATAGAGTTCTGGAAGATATGCTAGCGTCACAGCAGATTTTGTTTTTCTGTTTTGTAATCATTTGACTGTATTTGAGGAAGACCTGAATATTCCTTCCATCTTTTCCATCTTCCTGCCTATTAATGAAATATACATCTAAACTTTTACATGTCCTACATATTTCCTTATGTCTTTACCTATTAATGATGGTAACAAAGCTCATAACAGAAAGATAATTATATTCCTGGAAATCACACAAACTGTAATCCCTTCATCCAAGAAGACAATCTGTTCCTAATATCTTTGTTACATCCTCCACTTTTTGATATAATACCAGTCAGATGTCTTGTAAGAGCTTAGATACATGTTAAAGCTTTATGTCAGCAAGAGGCTTTAGCTAGCAGAGATTAAAACAATTTTTGGATGACAAATTACCTTGTGCTTTATGACCTGTTCACGCACATAAGTACTTGCTGGGAACTATTGTCTTCAGTAATTGTAGTCACAAGTAACTTTTATATCAATGCTGCCAGTCCTTATGAATTCTTATATATTAGATTTTTATAACATCTTAAACTAGCATGGCTTTTATTTATTTTGAGGTTTCTTTAACTTTATGAAGGAGATGGCCCCTATAGATGCTGCACAGATTAAATTCAGGAAAAAAACATGTAAATGCACACATTTTTTCTTGGCATTGGCTTCTTTGAGAGATTATGATTTTGACTTTTTTTCAGGTAGGCACTTATGTTCTGGCCTTGTACACTAGAGCTGATTAGAAAATATGTGGCAGGGGTATTGCTTAATGGTCAGAAACACACAAATTGAATTGAGATAATTTTAATTTAAAACTGTTTTGATTATGAATATTGCTGCAGGCCAGTTTCTTTCCTGTTTCCTTTTATTTGTTTCTTTATTATTTTTATTGCTTTTCTTTCTGGTTAGACTCCTGTAGTGGTTTCACGTTCACTAAATTTTGGTCTTGGTACTTACTCTTTTTGTGAGAGTGAGACTAGGAGAAAAAACAAAGCAGGCTCAACCTTAAAATTAACAAATAGTTTATTAATATACACTAAAAGACTAGAAAAAAAGAAAGTTGGAAAAAAAAGTAAAATGGAATGAAACTTTAAAAACACTTTTCCCTCCCCTTACAAACTGTTCACTTTCTTACAAAACAACATAAAGAGACAAAACTTGTAATTTTCAGTCAGTTTCACTATCTGACAATAGTCTTTCATCAATTCATTAGGGGAAGAGTATCTTTTAGAGCCATGGATCCCACTGACAACTTAGAACAGTTCTCTTGTGGGTTTTAAACTGTCACAAAAACAACCGCCCGGAGAAACCTGCTCTTGTGACCCTCCCAGGAGCAGGTTCCCAAGCTGCTTATGGGTCATGGGTCTTAGACTTTTGCATACTGGGGTGTCATCTTTTAAAGATGAATAACTCCAAAGCAAAGGATTCTTCACTTCAAGGTACAGAGATATCTTCTCACTTCTTCACTGACACAGAGAGCTTCTCATCTTTATCTCTATTCAAGCATCTTATAGGATATTACTTAGTTCATCACAAACACTTTTGCTTAAATCAACACACAGATTAAAACAATCATCTCCCCAAATGCATATCTTTGCCATGATTTAAATGAATGACCTATATGAATAGAGTTCATTTCCATGGCTCAAGTAAGAATAGAACAACAAACTCTTCAACCCTCTGTCCCAATAGTCTTTTCACTCTTGCTCTACGGACTTCATGCTGTTGTTCTTTATGTTCACTTTATCCTTTCTTACTCTCTCAGAGAAAGGATGAGCTCTGGAAGCTTCATGTTGCTAAGAAAGAGTTAAATCTGCTCAGAGTCTTTGTCTCTCCCTCTGTAGCTTGTGGTGTTAAGACATTTCAAGGCCGCACTAGTGAAGGAAGAAGAACTCACAGAAATATCAGCGATCGGAGCACTTGGGCAGTCCAGAATCACAAAAACCCCAGGCAGGATCATAAATGCCTTCTCAGCCCACCCCTTGGTGCAAACCGGGGTGGCTTCAGCCCAAATGGTACCCATAGCTCTTATCAGGACCCAGAAGAGATTTCTCTCTGCTCTAGAGAAGTCTGAAGAAAGCAGCTGTTGTAAAACAGCAACCTCTCCTTCCCCACCCATCTTCACCTGGGAGCCGATGGAATCCAACCAGACCTCAGGCCAGCTCCTCCCTAAAAGGGGAGAGCAGCAGGCCCAGCTCAATGTTACCTGTCTCTCTCTGGCCAAAGGAAGAAGGAAAAAGGACCCACCTACAGCGAATTCACGGGGTTTTATATTTCCCAAAGTCACAGCTAACAATTTCAGTGGTCAGAACAGATGTCAATATTCCAACTAACTCTCTGATAGGTCCCTGTCTCTTCTAAAGCGATGCCCAGGTCCTGACCTGGAGAACTATTTTACATTTTTCTATAACTAAAAAACCAAACTGTACTAACCCATGACAACTCCTTAAATCATGTTCCAATCAGCTCCCTTAGCTCTGTTCTCTTTCAGCATTTTCATATTTTCATTGCAGAGTTTTAAAGCTTTTACCTTTCTATCTGTGAGCTTTCCTCAGCACACACAAGAAAATAAACATAAGATGCCGCCTCTATGGCATTCTTAAAATCCCCTGGAGACACGATGCCTGTCAACTGAGTGCCAAACTTCACAGAAGAAATACAAGTTATCTTTCAAGACTGAGGCACTGAAAAACATTTGGAAAACAACTTGCCTTTTTTTGTTGTTGTTTTCCCTGATTTTTTTTTTTTTTTTTTACTTTTCCTACATTTCCCAATTAAAGGTCTGGATGCAGGTTTCCTTAGTTTTCTTCAGAGATACACTTTCCACTAAACACCTTAATGATTTTTTCTGCCTTTGGGGTGAAATTCTAGGATGGTCCAACTTGCATCCAGAGGTATCCACTTTATCAATTGTGGTGTTTTGGGCCTTCCATGATTTAAAATGCTGCAGAGTTTCTGTTGCATGCATCTAGACTCCAGAATGCTATGGCAAGGTCTGGATAAATTGTTGGCAGTCCTGATGCAGTCTTGCGTACATAATGAAATGTAAACCACTCCTTGCATGCCAGAAATTTTGTCTGTTAGCAGAGTAAGAAATGGAACATCATAACCACAGTGTGAATGCAATGGCCTTGAAGAGCTTCTTTAAAATACATATACCCATCTAGAGAGCATGCTTCAGCTTAGGTTTCCTCTTCTCACAGGAAAATCTTACTGCTTGTTCAGGGAACAGTTTGGTTTCTGCTTCTGCTCTGCTATTGCTTCCCCTTCACTTTTGATGTCTACTCTAGATGCAGGCTGAGAAAGTTGCAGAGCTTGACAAAGAAAAGTCTTCAGAAGTGTTGATGTGTCTATGTGGACATTGTCAGCTAAGTGCTGGTAAATGAAGCTTACCAATTACCACTGATAGTTGTCCTGGGAATGCTGGGGAGCCAGAGCCCACGGAAAAAGAGAAAAATTAGAAGCACCGTCACAACAATCACAGGAATAGTACAGGCATGCTTAAAGATATATAACTCCTTCAAAATGTAAAAATTAAACCAACTAACAGTCTTGGTGTTACGAAGATGCAGATTCATCTGCATCACTTATAAACCATTTAAAATATTAAATCTTTCTTCTTGTTTTTAAAGTTTTGCTACTGAAATTTACTTCTCTTACAGTCTTTAATTTAAACTTATTTGCAAAATAGCTTGAATAGGAAAACTGAAGTTGTATGTATTGAATTTTTAAATTTAACACATGTTTCTCGGTAAGAATTTACTTCTTAATGAATAAAAAGCTCAAAGGTTTCAGGACAGATAACTTTAAATTTTGATTGCACACTTCCTTTCCCACAGTGGTCAATAGAATATATATCACTCATTTGGCCTTTACCTGTCTCTTTCTGTCCTTGATGCTTAAAGAAATAAAAACTCATCGGTGTCAGGCTGGATCTAACACAGTAGTTGTAAAGAGTGTTGCATGTATAGGAGGTAAAACGAGAGGTAAAAGCTGGATGTCCTAGATTTTAAATAGATTGAACACTATTTTGCTAGGAACACTTGTAAATTAAAATCAAACTGCTTCTAATTTGTGCCACTCTTCTAGTCTTATTTTGTTCCAAACAATGGTTCATCAGATATGCTCTCCTTTTTTCTTCACTGTAAAATTGAAAGAAATCAATGGGAGGACATGGAACCTTGAGATTTCATATTTCCATTGCACTGATCAATGTCCTGATCCATTAAATACTTAAGACTCCACTTTAATTCCGCAGTTGTAGAAGGCTTCCATGCTTGAAGGAGAAAAAAAATCTGTGCAAATAGAGGAGTAAACCCACAGGGATCTGCAGATGACAAAGTGAAGTCAAGGATCCTCTAAGCACTGCATTAATTTGTGTTATGAAGACTGACTTACAGCTGCATAAAGACATCCTAGGGTAAGACTCTCAAGGTCTGTCTTTATTAGTATTGTCCTTTAGCTTTACTTTTTCCTCATGTTTCTATGCCTTCAATGTATGTAGTCAGAGTCCCATCTCCATGTCAAAGGGCAGTTTCTGTTCTCCTGTGTCAGTGGATAGATGACTGTGTCTTCTGGAGTCATGTGCATGATTTAATTTTCTGGAATTGTTCCTGAGAAACGTGTAAGAACATACTTAATATTTCTTGAAAGTCGTACTGACACAGTTGCAAAGAAACCAGAACATTTATTTCTCTCTCCTAATCCTTGGCTCCTTTGTGGACAAAAGGAATCTCCTGAAGTGAAGGAGCTAAGACTAACATTTGTACCAGCAATTGTTTTGAAGATGTGTATGTGATTAAATACAATAATAAACAGACAGATTAAACTGGTCCCTTTTGGCTAGGGACCACACACACACACACACACACAAAAAAAAAAAAAAAAAAAAAACCAAACCAAACCAAACCAAACCAAACCAACCAACAAACAAACAAACAAACAAACAAAAAAACAAAAAAAAAAACAACAAAACAAAAAAACCCAAAAAAACCCCAAACAACAACAACAACAAAAAATTAGTTACTATGTAGTTTCTCATTTGCCTTAACAGGAATAATGAGTAGACCTGTCTAAACTGCATGTGCAATCTGAAGTGAAAAAACACTATATAAAGTAGACTTTAATGCTAATCTTCTAATATTTATCATCAGGCTAATGCCAGTTTTTCTAAAAAGGGAAGTCATTATTAACTTAATACTCCAAGTGCTTCTGCTTGTTGGTATGAACGGTGAGTTTCTTCAGGATAAAAGAGCTGCCTGCTCTTTCTGGTTCCTGCAAGGCCAGGGTTAATTTTTGCGGTAGCCAGGAGGGGTCATGGCTAGGATCCAGAGGTTATTCTATTCCACTTCATGCCATTTTCCAGGGATGGAGGAAAGGGTCTCTTTGGGGTTGCATGGCACGGCAGGGATTTGCGTATTACCAGCACTGCAAGGTGAGTGATAACCTGTGAATGGTTCTCCTCTCTCTGGTTGACTTTGTTATAAGTATCCTTCATTTTCTTATTGCCTTGATGGATACAACTAATTGTTCTTATCACAACCTTTTGTGTCTCCAATTCTCCTCTCCAGCCACCCAGAGGGATAGGAGGAGGGAGGGAGAGGAGAACAAGCAGTCTGTAGTGTTGTGTTTCAGTGGGAGCATTAAATTGGGGAACAACATTGCTAAACCATAAAATTGATTCAAGTTATTGTCCCTTCATTTGCTATGAGATAAAGACTTGGTTTCAAAATGATCCATGGTAGAGTTACACACTGCTTAAAAACTGAATTAGGTGGAGAATCCAGACAAGATAATTTTTTAGAATTCCTCAGAAATAAAGTTAGAGAAGTATAAAAGCTTTATAATTAGTAGAAATTAACTTTAAAAAAAAAATTATTCGTCTAGTTCTGGGCTGGAAATGCTTTCCAAAAAACATGAGACACATACAGTTCCTGTTCTGTTTTGAACATAGAAGGGACAGGACAAGAAATGGGTCAAAGCGATATTTTCATTCAGCCCAGACTAACCAACCATTTAGGAAGAGCTAGACTGAATCATTCGCTACCTGAGGAACCAACATGCTTGTTGGAGACTACTGTGTGGATTTCCTTTCCTCCCAGGCTGCGGTGCCTTTGTGATTCTACTTAGGCTCCCCAGGTTTAATCAGAATTTAATCAGTCACAAAGATATTGCTTATTTCTTGAAAGAGAATGCAGCAGTTACCAAGTGTCCATCTACAAATAATTAGATATGAGGAGAAATTCCTCTCTAATTATTCATATCACATTGAATGGTGGCTTTTTTTTCCAGTCAGTGTCCCACTTATTAGCACTTTCTTTGAAAATGTAGCAAGTTGCTGTGTAGCCTGTGCCAAAAGTTTAAGATTTTTTTTTGTCTAGTTTGAGATGTGAGTATTTTCCCATATTCTTAGCATTTTTCTATCATTTGTTTTGACTTTAGAATAATGCCAGAGCAATGCCAGTGTCTTCAATTCTTTCAACTTAACGTTGTCTTTTGATGGATAAAGATTAAGTGAGTTAATAATATTATAAAATGTACATATACATACAAATGTATGTATATCAATCAATTTAGAAAGATATGGATATAGATATAATACATAGATAAGTGTGTATGTTTGTAAATGTATATACATATAGGTAACTTATGAACCTGTGTATATTTTGCATGTAAGTTCAGGAAGCTATCGGCCTTTTGTGACAGAAAGAGAATTCTACAATTATTTGCATAATGTTATTATACAAAATACAAGATAAATTACCAATGGAAAACATCATGATATGCAGGTGAAGCAGCCTTTTAAAGACAAACTCTATGAAGTGAGTACTTCTAACAAATAAAGAAGATGATCCTGCTTGTAATTATTGATAATAATGACCTGTATAATATAATAGGATTTTTCCCAACCAGATTACCAAGCTGTTGAGCTTTAGTTCCTCATCTTTTAAGATCTTCTAAAAAATTATAAAATTACTATTAAATGAAAGAAGATGTAAAGTGTAATGATTAAGAATAATATTCATATTGAATGTCATGCCTAATTAGAATTATTTTTTTAACTGTAACTCCTGAATGATGAAAATTCTTATTAGTAATAATTTCTAGCAATAAATCTAGTACAAGTTTTTCTTTCAGTTAAAAAAAAAAAAAAAAAAAAAAAAAAAAAAAGCTAATTATGAAAAAACCTCAAGCAATACTGGCTAAATTCCCACTTTTGTCTGAAGTAAGATAATAGATTTGCTTTCCTTCTTGCATAAACTTCTCCATGTACAGTGTGTGAACTGCCTTTACTGTGGAATAAGACTATGCATACCCAACAAACTTTTTGCCCTTTTGGAATATATAACTTTCTATTAACAATATAAATAACAATAATTAACAACACTGTGCTAAACTTCAGCCATTTTCTTGGTCTTGAGGATCTCCACAATGACTGTATCATTTCAGAAATAATGGCAGCAGCTGTATTAAAATGCTTGCCTACTCTGTTATAATGATACTATTTCCTCTCAAGTCTCTATTGTGTAATTTTCAATTGTTTTTAAAAGTGCAATTTGATACACCCTCGAGCAGGATTATGTGCAATGCATATTTAAACACGAACTGGCATAATGTATTATTCTGTTACTTCCTCTTGTACATAAGTGTTAAATAAGAACAAAAATACAACTTGTTTACTGCAAATGTCTCTTGTCAAGCAACCTTAGTCCTTCACCAAAAGAAAATAATTATCTCTCCCTGCCATCATAAAATCAGAAAAAGCATTTCCATTAAAAAAGTCAGATGATTGTTAGTTGAGTCTCATGGGCTTAATTTGATGTCCTCTCAATATGATTATCTTTTTAGAGGTTTGTGAAGTTTGGTAGGTTTAAGGTTTTCTTGTTTGTTCATTTTTCAGTTCTGTCTTGCATAAATGGAAATATTTTGAAACCATTATGTGTTTATTTCTAGAGTTTATCTTGAGCATCTAAAGATTTCCATTTTCTGGAATCCAGAAATTAATCATTTAATCATGTAATTACATCCATTCCAACAACTGTGGGAAGAGAGATGAAAAGCCAAGAAATTTAAATTTATTCTGATTTATGATAAGCATACAGTATAAAAGACTTGGTGTAAGACTTGCCTTCTGTTTTGCTTTTTTGCAACATAACTGGCAGGATGGTCTCTCCAAAGAGAATTGTCAGCTGCTCCAATTTGGTGGTAACGCCCAGGTTCCTCCCCTGTGTCAGGATGTCTCACACTGTTGTAGTGCTGTGGATCATGGGGCACTTTGGGAGTGGGAATGAACACCTTCAGGCCTGGGTGCTTGCCTGGATGGGAGCTTCACAGGTGAACCACTGACATGAGGATGCTTGCATCATAAAAAGCACTATCCCACCTTGCAGGATTTGTCTCTTATCATCATCTTCCCTCATCTTGCTCAACACCAACTTGTAGCCTCTGGTGATGGGGATGCACCTCTACTACACCTAGGTGGCTACTGCAAATGGCCAATAGTTTGAGTCATTAACCATTAATATTCCAGTCTCTCACTGGTGTGGACAATCATGTCAGTCTTCTGACGAGCATAGGGTTGGTTAACCAGGAGTAATACACTCTTTTGTGCACTGGACATGGAACAGATAGTTTTGGAGTCACTTGTTACAGCCTAAGTGTTGCCTTCCACATTGACTTTTTGTTCAGACAAGAAATAAATCACTAACTTTGGGGTGAAGCTCAATGCCATTATAATACTCTTGCTTACAAGGTCTTGCAAGGACTCAATTAAATAACAGGTTTTAAACTTATTAAATACTTTCTCTGTGTTCACACAAGTACTGTGTATGGTAATTGGCCACATCTAGCTTATGCTGCAGCTACCACTAAAGGTTTTTTCCAAGAACAAATTACCATAACTGTACTTGAGTATGTTTAATAACATAAATCAGACACTCCTAGGAGGAAGCAGTTAGGGTGTACACTGTGAAAGTTCAATTTTTCTAGGGGTCCATTATGCATAGTAGCAAGTTTCTAATACCACTGATTTGGCATCTCATCACATTCTTAGAAGTGGCTTTTTGGTTCTTACAATGGGTATCCAGTGCTACACAGACAAAAATATTATGAATGGAAACCAACTTACACAACTTGTGTTGCTGAATTTCTTATTGAATAGAGATGTAAAGTTTAACTTCTCTCAAAATTCCTTGGTCTGATACTTCTTATTCATAATGTTGTATCCATCCTCATTTTTTTCCCCTGATTTTGAAATATTTTGAGTATTCAGGAGCTGTATGGATATATTTCTGTGCAATGTGCTCTAGGTTGACCTGCTTGAGCTGGGAGGTTAGACCACTACAGTCCCTTCCGACCTGACCCATTCTGTGATTTGGTGATTTGATTCATGATTCTGTGAGAAAATATGAAAAGCAGTACCTTGGAATTAATTTTTGAGAAAGCTGCTGGTGGTGTTATACGGCTTGCAGGTTTATCAGGTTTTGAATTTTGAATGGCACATGATTACAGACTCTGATTCTATCTAGGAGCTCATTGTACACAAGATCAAATACAGCACAAGTGGAAACAAATTGGATTGAAACTGGATCTTAAGATTAATATAACCCAAATTCTTACTTAGTGCTTAGTTCTGCAGCAAGATTTCTCCTAGAAGTTAGAGCAAAATCTTAAAATATTTAAGAATAGGTTTCTCTTTGTTTCCCTAACAAAACTAATCTTTTAAGGTTTGTTCATTTGGTTTTATAAGATGTATTTTTAGTTATTTGACTAGATAGTTTGACATAGTTTGAAAACCTGAAAGATAAAAAAATCTTAAAGAAAAAGAAAATAAATTATTTCTACATTTTGAAATGTTGCATTTTAAAAGTATTAATGTAAAGAATTTTAGAAAGAGTTTCAATTTTTAGGTTAAAGAACTTAATTTGCTACTCTGATTTTGTGTCAGTCTCAAGGCTGACTATTGTGGCAGGTACTGGCAATGAGACTGCATTAAGTATTTTCTTGAAAGTATTTTTGACATTTTTGCCACAGGTGCCCAGCTGAAAACCCAGACCTAATTTTGTTTCATTTGTGTTGTTCATGACCTGATAAAAAATTGGCAGAACTGGTGAAACTTCAAAGATCTTTCTGTTTAAAGAAATTGAGAGGTTACCAGGGTGTTATAAGGTAGCAGAAACACGTGCATAATTTGAGAGTTTGTCACAACCACTACTAAAATCTGCATTTCTTTAAATTGATTTGAAATTATAGTGGAAGTATTCTTCATTTGTATACAGTTTATTGAAGCAGAGAGGACTTGGAGGCTCAGCTATTGCTCATTCCACACACTGTGTATTGTTCAGCCATAGCTACTGATAGTATGTTATCCTGCTTCAAGTAATTTCTGACTGACAAGACTGCTTTTTGATAGGGTAGATTGCATCACAATATCTTTAACATGAAAGAAATTTTATGTAGGCAGACATCCAAATCAGGAAAAGTCTACTCTCAGTGAATGCTGTCTTCTCTCAGTGAAATACTTTTTATTAGCTGCTCCATAAAGGCCGCAAAATTTTCTGGACATGGCCTATAAAGAAAATGTTTGGACAGAAACAAGGCTTTCTCTTCTGATATTCTACACAGAGGGGATTTTTAGGCTGAAGAATATCCTAACATGGTTTGTTGTAGGTTACTAGGAAGACAGCTGCATTCTGTTTGTGTTTCCCCATTTTAAACTTTGTCTATTTACTTGTGGACCTACTCTAAGCTATGAAAATCAACATGAATAATACAAAGAGATATCAAGTTTTCCATCACCCCTTAGGCAATGGTGAAACAAAAAGTTGTCCAAAACTCTCTGGTTCATAGGAGTAGAAGAGTGGGGGCTACACATTTGTGACAGAGGGTTTGAAGCAGAGGCAGTGGAAGCCAAGAGGGCATGTGATATCCCCCATCAGCACCTCCTTTGGTCAACTTCTGGAAATGGATGTTGTGAAGCATTTCACTGTGCAACAAGGAGTAAGAAGACATAGGTTCTAACATTTTAGTTCAACATGAGAGGTAAATATTTGTCTCCAGTGTAACTCTCTCTTAATCACAATGGCTTTTTAAGTTGTTTTCTCTTGAGGAAAAGGTCTGTACCTCTGTTGTGGTGGAAACAGCTGCTTGAGCTTCTCATCATGTTCTGACAAAATTCTCAATGACCTAACTAATCACAAATTATGCCTTTGGCAAAAAGGCTGTCTTCTTGCTCTAAATATTTCAGTGATTGTCTGG
Organism: Tachycineta bicolor; assembly: GCA_025960845.1. NCBI lineage: Eukaryota > Metazoa > Chordata > Aves > Passeriformes > Hirundinidae > Tachycineta > Tachycineta bicolor. The sequence goes on from JANEHK010000116.1 coordinate 86,677, forward strand.
TCAGTGACTAAAATTTCGTTTTCCAGCTGCTAGCATTTGGAATAAAATTTCCAGAAACTTCTGAATTCTGTGTGTTGGCTATATGTTACTAAGCTGGGTGAAGTTACTAATGGTTGCTCTGACACAACAGTTTCATTTAGGTTTCTGTTTTTTAAAGTGTGGTAAGTATCCCTGGCAGTTACAAAGCAGAATTTCATAATTTTGAAATATGACAACACTGTTACAGTAAATTATTTTATGGATTACATTGTTACTTGTTCCTGTGTTACACTTTTGCTTATAATAGATTTTTTCTGGAAGTTTCACTCAAGGTAAGAGTTCATCATAAACTTCTACTTTTCTTTTATGTGAGTGATGGCTAAATACTGAGTAAATTTGCAAAGAGGTATTTCTCTTTATTATATTGTATTTAATAACCACAGGAGTTCTTAAATTTATGTAATGGATGCCAAAAGTCAGTGTGAGAACCTACAATTTTTACTAATATAAATGCATAAATGAGTACTTGGGAACCAGCTTTCACTACTTCTAGACATGGTGAATAATACTTTATTTAGTAATAAGGCACTTTTATAGTTCCAATAACTTGTTGAGTTGGAAGTTATTTGGCTCAGAAAGGTTATGTGACTTCAGCTCATAAATCTGTATGTTGAATAAAAGTGTGTTTGGTTTGCTTCATTTGCCCGTGCCTTAAATATGTTTGATCAATTGATACATTGTCCTTGTTTTGCTGCAATTTAAAAATGTAGTTAGTTAATGGAAGCACTGAATAAATATTATTTATGCTACTACTCATGGAGTTCAGGCTTTAGCCTGGTTTTAATTTGAAGCACTATCCCAATTACTACAGTCATCTCTGTGTTGTATCTTGAACTTAGGACTAATGAGAAAGAGTTTGGAAGGGGAAAGATGTGCCAAATGGCAGTAGAAATTGTAGAATTGCACTTAAATTGTACTCTGAAACCTGTTGAAAGGCATGGAGCTTTCGATGGCTGTTATCAAATCCAGAGTCTCAATACACTTGCCAAGTATATTTACCACAATATGCCAGTTAGTGTATAGAACAGCAGTTTTCTAGATGAATTCTGATCTGTAAGGGAAGCATAAGAAGGGATTTGGTGGAGTAAGGTGGTAGCTTACTATATATGCTCTCACTTATTTTTTGTTCACTGAGGCCATATGGAAGGAAACGTGAAGATGTTTGCATACATTTCCTCAAAAATTAAAAATGTAGTCATTGTAGCCATAACCAGCAATCAAGTGGTTTTCATTCAGTAGCAGTACAAGAGAGACCTTTTGCTTATAATTGCATGTTTGCTTTGTTATTCACTGGTACTTTGTGGTCCAATTTTACAAAAAGATGAATAATTTTCACTTAAATTGGCCCCAGATATCAGTGGGGAAAAAAAAAAAAGAAGGTAACAAAATTGAAGAGGATCAACAAGAAACCACCTTCCTCTTTCCGTCAATGGTTACTTCTGAATAAAAAGAAATTATATTTCATCAAATAGTCTAAAAAGATATTATCTTTAAATGGCATTGGATTTCAAATTTATTTATAAAGCTGCACATATTTATCTTTAATTTTTCCTGGAGAAAATATTCTGTGACTGTCCTGTTCCATGCTTGTGTCTTAAGTCTGATAATGGGCAGTGGGCAGAGTGATGTCTAGGAAAAAAAAAAAAATAAAAGTTACTCTAAGGTAATTTTATTTATGGGGACTGTTATACTCTTAGCAATGCAGACAGTTCCTCCAAATACCTGTATTATCCCTCTTCCAACAATGTACAGTCAAAAATGCCTGCAATAGCCTTTAAAAAAGCTTGCAAAACTGTAGATTTTATTAACTGGCATTGATATATTTCTAAACTCAGTACGGTTTCCCAATACATTACATTTCTGGTCATCTAGGGGGCTACTTAAAACAGACCTACAACATAGTCTCCTGCTGTTCAACCCAAAGAATCACTTTTTTTCAGCAAAGCAAATAAAAGCAAATTTGATATTGTGTAGTGGCTTTATATATTCTCAATAAATTATGATTTCTTTGTTATTTTTCTTTGATTATACATGGCTGGAAAGACTTTATCTAGGTAAAATCATAAATGTCAAACTACTTGAAAAACTGAAGTTCCAGATTCTGCTGCTTTGATTCTATCTCTTGTCCATTATTCACGCTAAGGAATTCTGAAGAGTGGTGATTCATTCAGTTCTGATTCGTTGAATCAGTTCATGCCATAGCAGAGTTAAATGTGGGGATTTTGTGCTGTTGTGTTCTATATAAATATAGCTGAACTGATGCACTGTGGGACGGGAAAAAAGCTGTTAATCACAAACTGTACTACTTACCTTCTAACTTACTTCCTCTCTACGTAAGGATTTAAAAAGTGCTGCATCCCCACCAAATTAATTAATAGCTTTCTTACACTTTCTCTCTACTAATTAATACTGTTCTGAGGATAACAGTAATTATAATATATTAATGAAAACCACAAGCTTTTGGGGTAATTGTTAACATCATTAATGCCTTACAAACACACTAATATGATTTAGTTCAGTTGCATAAATGTGAAGTATCCCCTGAAACACCTGTGCAAACAATCCCTAAACTGGCTTAGTCTATTACTGATGGCAAAACAAATATTCACCTAACTACATATTCTTATATATAATTAAGTAAATTCTACTTTCCTGTCATAGGCTTTTGAAAGTGAGGTTCTTTAGGAGTGTTGATTCTCTTAACAAAAGTCTTGTGTTCCCTGTGTGGGCAGTGTTAAAACCATCCTGATGCCTTTTTTTCTTTTATTTTTTTTTTTTTTCCCTACAAATTTATAAATACAATGTAAATGAGTGGTTTATAAATAGTGGTCTCTATTTGTGTAACATGAAGAGGTACCACACAGCAAACAAAAAAAGCATGCTTAATTAAATTGTGAAAGTTAAAAGATTGCTTCATTTTAGAGCACGTTTTTAATAACATCAAAGCAGGAGGACAAAACTGTAAGAAGTTACTTATAACTGCCACAGCAGCACGCTGAGACACACAGAACAGAGATATCGCTTTAACTAAGACTTATTTTACAAGTGGAGAGAATACTTTTTTTTATTTCACAAAATCTATTGTGAAGAGCAGTTGGTTCAGTATTCAAGACCTTCCACAGTTCTGTTATGCCGTTGCTTGGACAGGAAGCAGAGGAAGATTTGCTAATTTGATGGTGCTGTATTTGCAATTAGTTGAATCTTCTGAGCATGGTCAATTTACTGATTTTATTTTTTAAAACATCTGTGTGTGCATGACTTGTCAGAATTCTACCTAGTACAGACCTTGATTTTTTTGTTTGTTTTTTCTTTCCCTAATGAACATAGCACTTGGAATATGAGAAAGATAGTTTTAGCTTTATCTACAAAAGCAAAGCCAATGGCAGTTTTTATGTTGTTTCCATGGAATAAAGAAACTTTTAGAAACGCACCACAGTTAATTTTATAGTTCCATCAGACTAATCTACACTCTTGCATCAAAATTCCAAGTAACTTTCCAGTTGGTGGGAGAGATCTGAGGTTTGATTAGCTTGATTCTTTTTGAGGTATTTCAATTATATCTAAAATACTATGTAAAATGCACACTGCAAACACCAGATAAAACTGTTAGTATTACTACAAATTTGTAAGAAATTATGGACCTCAGTCCTAAAAAATAACAGTGTTGTCATGACATTTTTCCTTAAATCTCTTTCACATTTTTTATACAGAGATGCAAATATAGTGAAGGGCATGTTGAATCCTAAATCTTTTTAATTTTCTGAAGGCTCTCCAGAATTAGTCTCATATTTTTCTAGTAATTTTTACAATTTTGCTAGAGTTAAGTTCACAGATGTCTTCTATATACCAGGAGATATATGCAATGGATTACATAGTTGGGTTTTTTTTGTAATCTCATTATAAAAATGACTGTATCTCTTCCTTTAGCAACAAACTTTATTCTGCACTAAAGTTAAAATATTTCAGAAAGCATCCTCAGGAGTTCACATACACAGCAAAATGTCATCACCATAGCTCATGAGAAGCTCCAAAATTTATTTTCTTAATCTTTCCAAATGTTGATGCTCTTTCAGCAGAATATTTGCGTTTCTATCCAGTCATAACACTAAAATGAACAAATGCTTGAATTTACAGTTCTGAGTCTGTAAATTATGAGTGTAAATTCATAATCTTAGGCTTGTAGGGCAACAGGCATTAAAATTGAAATTACTATTTCTTAGGATTGTGAGAATGTTTTGTTATGAAAATACAATGTAGTACTTAACTATCTGCCAGTACAATATTAAAAAAAAAAAAAAAAAATCAGTTATTGCAGTAATTTACATCTCCAGTCTTTACTGGTTAAAATTTAAAATTTATTTGTTTTAGGTGAAACAGAAGAGAGGGAAAGAAGAAAAGAAGAGAAGGCTTGTGATAGTCTGAAACAAGGCAAATGAGAACGGGGAGCATAAGCAACCTCTTTGAAATGTTTGTTTGATGTCTTACTAATTACGGTTTAGGATCTTCTGATCAGAGTTCTTTAATACCTGCTGAATTCATGTTTATTTTAATAGCACAGGAGAAATATAGATGCTGCAGCTTGGGTTTAGGGTGTTCAAAGATTTTTGTGTAGAAAAAATATTATTGATGTCAAGATCATAATAGTCGGTCCATCACTTCTTTTTTTGGATTTGTGGTACGTTTTATTTTAGGAATGAAAGTAGTAAGCTCAGATGTTTAGCTCTGTAAAATGTGCATGTGGTGATGAACTATTGTGATGTTTCTTTATGAGACTAGACGACCACCGATGGCAAAAGGAAAAGTCTGCTCTCTTTCACTGGGTGGGATATAACAGCTTTATTCTCGAGTCCTGCCCTGCCTGGCTGGAGATCTTCCTGATGGCTCACGGGTGCCAGAGAGAGCGAGGCCCTACCCGTGCTGGGGCTTTTTCCCCATGGGGCAGGGCTCAGAGGCAGGGACAAACCACTGCCCAGTCAGGGATAAAGTGGGAGGGGAACAGAGCTGGGCTACAGCTGAGCAAGGACAAACCATGTGATACAGATTACAAATACAATGAAACACAATATAAACCCAATTAGTGCATTACAACAAACTACCAAGTCTTTTCTGTTCTATTTTTGTTCTAAGCAGATCATTATATTTCTTTTTATTTACATTTTAGACATTGCCTGTTAATTTAAATATTCTTTTTGGATAATGAGCCATTTGGTTGGCTTGCTTGTAAAGCAGAAGTGGAAAATTGCATTTAGTTTTATCAGCCAGTTCAGTTCTTTGTCCTTGATTTTCAGCAATAATTGTGAATCAGTCATGCAGCATCTTCTGCTGCATCTACAAAATTCCCTGAGGCAAATGTACGGAGATGGACCACAAAAGACAAAAGGAGGAAATCACTATGAGAGAAGAGAGGTGGGAAATGAATGCTGTCAAAACAAAAGTTTGCATGAAGAAATAATTCTCTAGCAGTAGGACAAAATAAATCTAAGATCCCAGATATTACTTGTGGGTGAAATATTGGGAATAATACATTAGAAACATAAATTAGGTTTTTGGGGTGAGGTGGGCTGTTGAGTTGCTGCATGCCTACTTCTTCATGCCTTGAAGAGAATCAGCTAGCTGCAAAGCAATCTGCAAAGCCCATGACAGTCTGTCCCAAAGCTGCCTGAGAGCACACAGTGCCCACAAAACCCCCTCTGGTGTACAGTTCCTCTGCTGCAGACTCATAAATACCCTCATGAATCTTTCAGAGCAGACTCCTCTTGACATCTTGGTAGTTCTCAAAGAGCTGTGAGAAAGGCAAGTTACCAGGCTGCATTGGGGGGCTGTAGGTTGTGCTGCCGGTGGTGGTGGTGTAACACATGCCGTGCATCAACTGCTTCCACTTGCCTGCATGGCAGCACATGAGCCAGGTGGTGGAGGAGTGCATTGTCTATCCTTTGCAATGAGGGAATATGCTATGGGTAGCCCTGTTCAGGCACAAAGGGGGCGGTGCTGCCCAGCACCACCATTCTGCTTTGTGGCCTAAGGCCTCTTTATATTCTGCTCTTCTATTTCAGGCATATGAGGGATTTTTAAAATATAGTCCTATTAATGTATTATGCAAAGCCTTTGTATTTGTATCTGTCAGTGCTTGCAGTATTGGATGCTTGGCTTGTAAACATGCTGAAAGGTGGATGAACAAATACGATTCATTACACAGATAATATAGCTTAATACAACTCTGAGAGGGATATCAAAGTCAAGTGGTCTTTAAAAAACAGACAACACCATCACTTACTGCTATCCAGACCACAACATGGTATCGCTGCTCACTGAAGTTCCACTCCACTGGTCACTATCTTCTATGAATAGGAAGCCATCAAAATCTATTAGCAGTAGAATTTATTAATATCAGATGAACAAAGAAAATCAATGGCAGTAGAAAACAAATACAAATACAAATGCTAATCTAAAAAATTCTGCCATGTCAAATATATGTCAGCTAAAATTAATTTATGGAATATATGCTTTTTTTGAGACCAAGTACAGAAAAATTAATAAGGTCTTTCTTATTATTTTATATTATAAATATTTTCTTATTATAAACATTTATAACAGTGACAAGAAAATTGCTTTAAAAATGGATGCTGGTCACTAATTGTCCGCTTCATATAAATCTCAGGATCTTAGATAAGTTATATGAGCTATTTGGGCAATCTAAGTATATATATATATAACAATATAACATTTATGTGATTCTTTATTAAAATTCTTCTACCTCCGCAATACATTTCATGATGATCCTAGGCAAATGACTGAGAGTATTCTTTAGGTGGTATTCACAGAATGCCCAAAGCTTGTAAAGCAGAACTTTTGAGCTTCTGTATTTTGAGTTTGGTCACTGTTCAAATTACTACAAAATGACTTGTGGGATGAATTCTGAGTCCTGCTAAGAGCCAACTAAAACTAAATGTCAATTCTATTGTTGTATACTATACTTGTTGTATACCAAGACAAGGCTAAAAAATATTAAGAAAATACACAAAAGTAAAATAAAGTTTGTGTTATAAAAATAAACCAGGTGATGTTTAAGTTATGCTTAACCATACAGGGGCTTATGAAATCCAGAAAACTGGCTGATGGTGTATATCAAATGAGAATGATATTCAGGATATTAACTTGTAGCTATGTAATTCTACAGTTTTAGATGCGCTCACATACGGAGTTATGTCTGGTCAATCATTTTTCTGCTCTGACATATCCAATAGATTCTGCCTCCAGCTCAGAAGAGTTCTAGTTCTACTACTCTCTAGGAGAAGGGAATACAGGTGACCTCATCCCTGATAAGAAACAGCTGTGTTAATTACCCAATACAGCCTTGCCCCTGGTGAGTCACAGCTATATCCAATAAAGATAAGTGTGATAAAAGGGAGTGGGTTAACTAGCGAGGAGAATCATGACTGAGGAGGAACCTTGAGTGAGAAGGCACAAGAGGATCATGAAGAAGGATCCTGGGGAAGAGAGAATCACTGCTGTGGGGCCAGTCTGGGTCTGCAGTTAAAGCCTGTTAGAACCTGCAGATATCTTAGCTAGGTAAGAGTCAGGAAACCAATACATGCAGTCATAGTTTGGCAGGAAATAACCAGGCTGCAAGGGAAACCTACAGCAGGAGCTTGCTGCAGCCAGAGTTGGTGAATAGTTGGAGTCAGGATGGCTAAGCTCTGAAGAGGAATAAACCCTTTTCATACTGTGATAAACAAGTCTGTGTATCAGTTTATTTCTACCCTCTAACAAGAGGGCTGCTGCAACACTACTACAAAAGTCTAAGGCATTACAGTAAAAGTGTGTATTTCAGTCCTCTTTTCTCGTGCTAGGTCCTACTTTGTTACTATGTGCTCCTGTTTTCTTCATAATTTTTAACATTTTGAATAGCTCTTGGATTTTTTTTGTGCTTTTTTTCCTTAAACACTAGCAACACAAAGATATTCCAGAGAAGAGAATGAGACAAAGAAAAGGTATATTAATTTGAATCAATCTCAAGATTCTTTCTTCTAAGACTATTTAAGTTGTTGCAGCCCGAACTTATCTATAATTTTAATTTGAGATTTGCTTTTTAGGGTTTTTGGGGGGGCTTGGAAGTTGTTTTGCCTTTTTTTTTTTTTTCCAATTCAGAGAATCATTAAAGAAGTGTGTATGGCTAGAACATGCCCATGGAGAAGACCACAAGAAAAAATATTCAATAGAAAACTCTCATAAGACTAATGCTTAAAAGCATTCTTTAACTTGAAGATGACTGAAATGTTTTCCATGGAGCTGCAAATTCTCCATATAATAAACTCAAATCTGTGTGCAATCGTCTTTATTCTCATAGCTTTCTTCTACCTTACAAAAGTAGTCCTGGTGGCTTCCTCTTCCTGCCATGTCAGACATGAGTGTATCAGCAGTCTCCCCCTGCTGCTGAAGGTTCAGCTATCTGGTGAGAGATCCTTCTCACACTACAGCTGTGAGAAGTACTGCCAAGGTACCTCACCTTTTCTTCTCTCTGGATCTGCTTCTGAGCAGAGGTCTTATCCTTGGTCTCTGCCTGTGTTACATCACAGGGATGCCATGTCTAGTCTCATCCTGTCTTGACTCTGGTTAACTTGGCAACTAGCATTTTTCCTGGAAGTGCTTCATCGCCAGGGCTGATGTGGCAGACACAAGTGCCTCAGTAACTCCTGCCACTATCCCAGCCCCACACTGATGTCCTCATTTGTTGCAGTGGGCAGTGGTGGTCACTGCTGCGATGTCCCCAGAGAAGCATCCTGAAAAGGACACACCTGGTCGCACAGGTACATCTGCAACTGCCTAGTGATTTCAGCTCAGTTGTGAACTGAGCCTTCAGGGCAATGCGAAGGGAGAGACAGGGTCCTCGTCTGGAGGTTCCTAAGAGCCTTATTCCACTGCTTCCTCGAAGGGGTCCAGGGTGAACAATCAGAGAACGAGGGAGAGCAGGGTAAGCCAGGGTTACACATCTTGGCCAAATAAACCAGTCAGGGGAAGGCTTGGAAATGGGCCCATCAGTTAGGGTAAACAGGAGGAAGTGGGGAAAGAACCAATCAGGGGAAAGATCAAAAATGGTTGAATTTGGTACGGTAAAAACCTGGAAGTAGAAAAAACAACCAATGGGGGACAACAGATTAAAATATACACCACAGAGTTTCATGGGGGGGGTTGACACACTTGTTTGCCACAAGTTTAGAGGGATCTCCTAGGGTTGCTCTCTCAGGGGAGCTACCACACTTTTGTAGCTTAGGGTCTGCTTTCTCTCCAAGGGAGAGTGTGTGCATTACTGACTGGTCCTCTGATTTTTATACTCTTTTGTTGTGGTGGGCTTCTGCTGTGTTTAATATTCTGTTGCTTCTGCTCCACCTGGGAGGTCAGTACTTGTCTGCCTTTTCTGGCAGAGCAGCTTGTCCTAAACTGCTTCCTGGCGCATGGGTAGAACAAGAGTCTGAAACAGTCAACATTTTCTGGGAGAAGCAGAAGTGCTTTTAGTGCATTCTGCCTTAGCATGCAATCAGGGAAAAAAAAAAAAAAAAAAAAAAAGGAAGAAGTATGAGATGTGTTTCATTATTTTTCTGGTTGTGCTCTGTTGACACCTGGCAAGTAAAGCCAGAGTAAAATTTAATTTCTGATATTTTTCATCATATCAGAAATGTTTGGGGGTTTTTGCTTTGCAAAGATAATTTGGTCACTCAGCAGTTTTATGAAAGAGGTGAGCATGCTTTTGTTTAAATATTATGGCTTTCTTTTCTTAAATATTATGGTTTTCAGATGAATTTTCTAGGGGATAAAGATATGAAATATGTCAACTGAAATGCCATTCTTCATTTTAATTTAATCTTTGACATTTCCCATGAATGAAGTTGTGCTAGGATATTAACACATGTTGGCAGAGGCCTGGAGTAATTAACACATACAAGAGAAGCTGCTAACAAAACGAAAAAAAGGAGTAGCTTGTCAATATTATATTCAAAATGGTCTGATAAAACTGTTGTTGACATCTTCTGCTTTTAGATAGAAATACAGCGTAAACACCATTGCAGGAAAGAGTGGGACTAAATTTGTCCTGACTTCCTTGTTCAGATGCTCTTAAAACATAAGGACATTTGAATTCTACCTATGCTAAATTTTTGAGTTTGCTGATCAAAATTGTTGCCTACAAGTATCTAGTGTGAGGACATAGGAAACTTAATGTTTTTAAACACATGGATAAAACTTTACTTAACTATAACACAATATGGTGTTTTGTGTATCCTCTTGAACCCTGAAATGGGGAATAAGAATCATGTGAGCAAAATAAGGTGTGCTTTACAGGTACATAGTCCACTAAGCTTGGAGTCTTTCCTTGATTTTCAGTGGCTCTGGATTTTAATGATGATTTACCTCTGGTTTAGACCTGAGAAACAAATTGAGGAAATGAGGCAAAATACTGAGATGGGCACTGACACTGTGTTGGAAAGAACTACATGTGACAGTTTTCTGTAGTCCATGCATCTTCAGCAGAGCAATAGGGAAAGAATAACATCTAAAAGCAAGTGATCCTCTTTCCCTTTCCACATAGTCTCCTTGCAGTTGAATCTACTTTGATTCTATAGTCCCACCATACTTCTTATATGTGACTCTTATCTTCTTCAGCAGAACCCTGCGAGATAAAATGAGATTTACCCATTGATCGTGATCCACAAGACACCTGCATGAGATGGCTGCTATTGGAGTGACTGGGAAACAAGCCTACATCTTTTCAATTATTCTCTGTATAAAATTTGTTGTGAAGATAGATACTAAAGCTGTCTGTGATTAAAACTGATGTCAACCACAATTTATTGAGACTGTCATGATAGTAATGATAGCAATTGTTTGGTTGACTGAATATATCATTATTTTAGAAAAAAAAGTAATTTTTTTTTTATAGTTTTCAAGTGCTCTGAAAACAGATTGCTTGTTGACCTTCAACACAATTTTTACACAATTTTTAAAAAAGCTATTTAAAATCTTAGTAAGTCTTTGTGTTATCAGAACTAATTTAAAATTCAGTTCTAAGCCCTTTATCTATTTTGAAATTTTTAATTATTATGCTTGCTTAAAGTTGATACGGACCTATACTTCTCTGTTTTAGGATTGCTTTGTACTTGCAAAATTTCTCCAATGTATATCTCCTTCCTGATGGGAGTAGAAATAGAACTAGCACATTCATGTATGGATTAAAATTTCACTGATCAGCTTAACTAGTTCAGTAAGAATCAAATAAACAGCAGGCACAGGCTGACTAGGAAAACTCTTAAGTACCCTGGTCTATTCTGAAATTACTGACATTGATGGGGAGACTATTAGAAATACTTAGAAGGTCATAATCTACCTTAGATATGGTTATAATGAGGAAATATGAGTAGTTTTCACCTCCTTAAAGAGAAGTCTGGATATATATGCATCTAGAACTCCTCACAGCTCAAGACAAAAAATGCATGTTCAATCCTGAGCTCCGACATCCCATTTCATTAACTGGCATCCCTGCCCATGGTATGGGGAATTGGCACTATATAATCTTTAAGGTCACTTACAACCCAAATTATTTTGTGATTTTATGATTTATTATGTCTAATCATTTGGCTTGCAGCTGAATTTTATTAACTAAACTGAATGTTGGTATTCATCTGATGGAAACAGGTTTTCACATCGCACTAATCATTTAATAGGGTGATCTTGAGATGTTGAAGATCTGTTTATTAATATTCTGTCTACTTTTATTTTCTTTCTGCTGAAATCACACTCAGATTAGAAACAGAGTAGCATCAATTTACTTAGGCTCTTTGTGTCTTTGCAAGGTCCATAATAACTTTACATGGTGCTGGAGTATAAGCATGTGGTTATATTCTTGAATGTCCTTTTTCTAGTGAAGTAACTGCTTAGAGGCACAAGAATAACATCTGCTGTAGAAAAAGGAGGCAAACACTTTTTTATGCTTCATGGATGGTAGAAATACCTTCTTCTACTTTTACAGCTGTAATTCTCTTTTGAAAATTTCTTTCCTTCACCATCTTTTTTTTTTTTCTTTTTTTTCTTTTTTTTTTTTTTCCCTTCTTTTTTTCTTTTTTTCTTTTTTGTGAGTAGGAACTTCTTTTGGAAAACTTTGTTTTCCAATACTGTATCAGCTAACATAAGAGTATGCAGAGTAATTAAAACCATGACAAATGCAGGATGTATCACTGCAGGATTTATTTTTTTTTAAAAAAACAAAACAAATATTCTGGGTTTTTTTGAGGGGAGTCAGAGATATTTGGAGGTATAAAAAAATACTGTAAGTGAAGAAATAGTAAAGAAAGAAGCCAGGACTGAGTTGTTTCTGGTTGATGTGGGCCCCGAACACAGACTAGAAACATCAAGCATGGGTTATAAGGAAATGCATTATTTTCCTTGATCAAACATCTTATTTGCTAGTCTCAAATTTATGATGGAGTCCTAATGGGAATGTTATTAATTCTAGGAGCAGCAGAGAAGACTTAAAGTTTAATCAATGGTGGGACAGAAGGGGGTTTGAACTAGGTCATCTTTATAACAGAAACAATTGTGTAATTCTGTATACATAAGCATGTCGACTTGATAGTTTAGGCATGCTTAGAACCTGGGCTGAACTGGCAGTAAATGCCTAACTCAAAGCATGGAAATTGCTATTAAGAGGTTCTAGTAATTCAGTGAAACCAAAGTCACAGCTTCAGGAGTCAGCAAAGGCAAGTTGTAAAGTGGTGGTGGAGGAAGCATGGCTGCTCTCCGGTGAAGTGGCTGAAGGCTTTTCTTGGCTGTTGCTCTTGCAGTGTACGAGTGTTTTTATTTTACTCCCACGACAATAGAACTACAGCTGTATGGAAGTATTTCTCCAGATATACCTCCAGAAAAGGTATATCAGTGTAATGCCTTAGATCCTCATTGAAAATCCATCCTCTCTGTTTTCTGTATTACTATGGAAAAGAAAATGAAGATATTAATTTTAAGTTTCTTTTCTTGGCTTCAAATTATGACAAAAAGTTTCTTTCAAGTGACAAACTTTGATATTCAGAGATGCTTTTCTTGCACTGCTGTCTGTCTGGAACACAGTCATCAGCTCAGGAGTTGTAGGGATTTCAGTCTGAAGTTACAAGAAGGTACTGGCTACTTGCCTTTTCAGTAAAAAGTTATCCATGACCTCCTAAAGTTATTTTTTCTTGCCTGAAAAACAATTTACAGATAATGCCATTTCTTCAAGGAAGCAATTTGGTGTCTGCAGTGCAGTTACCAGAGGCTTCATCTGGTATCAGTTTTAAATTCTCAGTTAAAAAAGAAAATGCATCCAGATATGATTATCTGGAGACATGCAGGTGGAAAGTGCAAGGTGATGGAGTGTTAAATGAATATGAAAAATATCCTGCCTAGTTGCATCTTTCTTGGCACAGTGCTCCAAGGTAGCCATGCCTCAGCAGGGAGAATGGCCAGGCTTTAAACAGCTGAGCTTGCCAGCCTGTTCTCCCCACTCATTCAGTATCGGTGAGATTCAGATGGGGGGTCTGTGGAGGAGTCAGAACACTTCAGGCTTCTACTCTGTCCCAGCTCTTGGCAGTTTTCTGACACCCTGTCTTTCTTGTACTTTTTATCTCCTTCAAATAAAGTTCAAAGGGAAGGGACTGGCTACAAATATGTTCTCTTTGCTTTTGCTGCTGTCTTTACTGCAGTGCAAAGGGATTACGCCTATGGAAAGCTGCAGCGAGCGTCATTACATTAGAGGGTAAAAAACCCTTTTTGGGTGGAAAAATAAGGGAGTGCTAGATAGATGGTGAGCTTGGCTAGAATCTGTATTTTGGGAATCTATAAGAACTTATGAACAATAATAGATATACAGTAACAGCCTTGGACCTAAGGAAGTCACCCTGTCCTGGCCCATGCTTTTTTAGACAAGGGCCAATGAGAAGCAGAAGACAAGGAGAGTGGGACTGTAGCTCCTTTTCACAAAACACTGACTAGAACCAGAATGGGGTCACTTTTGGTATTAATCATGGGCAGTGAAACCATATGCTCACACTTTACCTCAACAGTTAAATACATACATGGAAATTCATATTTTTCTGTGTGTATTTGAATTTCATAGAATAATAGAATTGTTTGAGTTGGAAGGAACATTAAAGATCATTTGATCCCAACCCCGTTGCCATGGGCAGACACCTACTTGAGAGCAACATTCTGTGTAATGCAGATAAAGCACATATCAGAGGTGCTGAAAACTTCTCATCCTGACTCACTTTGCAAATGAGGTATATACTGACACAGAGAAACACCTTCAAGAGGTAATATAAGGGTTATCTAACCCACAAAAGTCTAGTGGTAAAAGTATTTCTCCTCTAGGATAGGGTGGGTGACAAAGCAATCAGATGAATCAATGTGAAGGAACATCTGGGGTAAGTGGTGAAACTAACCAACAATTACATACTCTAATCTCATTTATCCTATTACTTTTTGGCTGTTTTTTTTTTTTAATTTTTGTTTTCAGTTTTGTGCTGGTTTTTATCTGACAAAATTTCAGAAAAAAATACAGGTGCGGAACAATTTAAAGTTTTCTGTGTCCAGACAAAAATACAGCCTTTGGCTTTGCTACATCACTGTATGTTTCCAAGTACTGGTTTTAAACAGTTTACAACATTTGAGGGTGGTGATGTCCAGAAAAAAATACAGAATAGCATGCAACAAACACCAGGACACAAGATTACTCTTACGGTGAAATGCAATTGCCATTCTGGACTAGAAGAATAAATTATCCAGTCTAGTCTATTTTTTTTTATTATACTAGCTACTATCAGTATTTTTGGGAAATTTGCCAGAGATTACTCAATGGGTAATTACTAGAACAATTATTTTCTATGAAAAATAGGAGTTCAAATCTGCTTCTTTTTTTTTTTTTTTTTTTTTTTTTTTTTAATTACCCCTATGGATGTTCTCACTAGCTACATTTAAAAGCCTTTCTGAGTGTCACCAAGTATATGGTGGTTTTGATTTTTTTCTTCATTTTTTTGTTGTTTGTGTCTGTCTTATGGCTTCTTGTCCAAAATGCCTACCAAGTTGTAAAAAATAAATTATTTTTGTCTGGTTTGTGATATACATGACTTTGTCTTGTCCCAGTCATTCACTGCTCTTACATGCATTCTTCCTCCTTTCTTTATTTAAATAGTCAAAATTTATTCCAATTATTCTCACTCTGTGTGTCTCTCAGTATTTCTGCCCTCAGTTTTATGAAGGTAGTTGTGCCTCCTTTGTCCTCCTTTGTGCTTTTCTCTCTTTGTATCTCCTTGCAGAGGTGTTACTAGATTTAGACAGTCACATTAGATTGCTTCTTATCTGACTTTAAAGGATTATATTTTCAGATTTTTTTTTTCTTTTTTTTTTTTTTTTTTGGAAGGGGAAGTTTTCTCCTTGATTTAATTTATTTTCATCAGTGAAGTGTTTTCATTTGTCAATAAACCTTCACTGTTTTTCCTCATATTTAAATTTAGAACACAGCAATATGTTGAGTACTTGTTATCTTCATCTAAAATTTCATCTGAATTTATTTCTACATTGTCATAATCTGCTTTCCTGGATTTATTACAGGGTCAGGTTTTGAGCTAGGCTGCTGCTAGCTTACTGTTTCCAGGAGCTTCCTTACCAACCCCCCTGTATTTGACACGCTGACAACTGTGGTGTTCTTCTCCTTGGGCTGGATGCTGCAGCTGGTAAAGCCAGAAGCAAACAGAGCAGCAGCCACCCCATGGAGGGTCAGGGAGGATAGGGGGTATGGGGATCCCCAGGCAAGCAGCAGAGCAGCTCAGGCTCAGAGGTAACGAGCCTACCGTAGCACTTATGCAGAAGGTGTGAGATCTGTCCATTATAACTGGCTGAGTTTGAAAAACACGGCTCATCAGTCTGGTCTCTTCTGTTTAGTGTCCTGTATATTTGTGTAAACATAAATAGTGATGAGCTTATTTCCTCTTTTTCAGAGTTTAATATACTTTCTAAGGTTTAGTGGCCAGCATAACTCAGATGCACAATTCTTTTAATGGCTATGAGAACTCAGATGCACAATTCCATTTTGTAATATATTATCTATCAACAGTAAAATACCTACACCACCACCACCAACTGCAGTTCTCCTGAATTTTTTTCAACTCATTAATGGCAAAAGAAAGCCACTACCTGTGAAAGGTGGTGGTTTGTGTTTGTTTGTTTGTTTGTCTGTTTGTTGGTTTTTTGGTTTTTTTTTTTTTTTTTTGGTGGTGGTGGTGGTGGTTTTGTTTTTGTTTTGTTTTGTTTTGTTTTGTTTTTCTCCCTCATTGATTAGGTAACTAAGAATTAGTTACGTAATCAGTTTCATGAAGACTGTGACATGACATTTGTCTTTTATGAAAGATGAACTAGAAAAGTGCTTGCTGATTGTGATATATGTCGTAAAGTTAATTCGTGTTAAATGGTATAATATGTAATTCACTCTTTGTAAATATAAGTTTTATTTCTAATCAAGTATACTACAGGTTTACTGAGACTAAAGCAGCACGGAGAGGGGTACAAGGAATTTCCTTTGCCAGAGATTACACAGGAGGGACACGAGAAACTATGCTAAGAATTACACGAAAAGGGACACGAGGACATTAAGGGAAGAACAAAGACAACAATGGAAAAGGGAGATGGAGAACCCGGAGAATCGAATGATCACATCAGATCGATATCTCATCCGTCCCCTCCCGACATTAACATCTCTACACAGCACCTGGACACAGCCATCAAGGACATTGTCTTCCCGAGCAAATCCATTCAATCACACCAGAACCCGAACATGAATATCTAATGAGGCTGCCTCGGAAGAGGGAACCTCGGGGTCCCGATTTTCTCTCAGTGATCCAGTGCATAAAAGGAGACAGCTTCAAACCAGAAATGTGAACTTGGGGGGTGACATACTGACAGAGTGTGTTACCGCGTTCACCCAGTGCCGAAACCCCGGGGTTCGATGCTGTCCTTTTAATTGTGGCTATCGGAGACTGTTATTTTGTCTCAAAATAAAAGTCTAAAATTTTGATTTATAAAATTTGGTCCATCGTATTTATTACACTGATGAACCTAACTCTGATCCTTGGAAAGATCTGATAATAATGCAATTTGTTAAAAACTGGAGTGTAAATCTTGTGATAAATAAATTCAATCAGATGATTTAGAAAGTTAACAACAGAATGAAACCAGCAAGAATATTTTTAAGATCTGATCATTTAATTTTTTTTTCCTTTGTCCAAATAGCTGGCTTAATGAGGAAACAAGATTTGACTTGTGTTGATTTCATGCCAAGACTTAAAGTACTCTGCAAGATACTCTTTAGTTACCTAAAACATAATGAGTTAGAAATCAGTTATTCTCTGAGTGATTGTCATGTCTTGGGGTGCTTTTGGTGATTTCTCCCAGACATTGGTAAACAGATATTGCCATTACTGATTTCAGTCACTGATCAGAAAATGTTTGAAAGGCAGTCAAGCATTCAAAAAACCCCATGATGACAGCCTTAAATGGACAAGCATTCTTTTTTGGCACTTCACTTGTGGGGTTATAAGGAATTAGGGGAAATAACAGTGGTGTTTTTTGGGGGGCCACCCGCTCAGCTGGAGGATGTACTCCTTTTTAAAGAAAGATCAGTACAAAGAATTGCAAGGAGAGCAACAAGGAGAATGTATTTGGATAATGCTGCCCCAAGCACAAAATGTGTCTTGTGAGGGAACAGGGATAATTTCTTATGTTCTCTGCAGAGAAGGACAGAAAGAGATCAACACATTCTGCAAGGAATTAATTATATTTTATAGCAGGACACACTTAATAATTTTAGATGGTTTTGACTTTCTGAACAGGGGCAGGTTAGACAAACTGCTCTCTGAAACAGTCTGATAGTGTGGATTTTGCATGGAAAACCAAGTTGTTCTTGAAGATATATTTCTCTTGTATGTATGTCCCTTTATTAAATTTCCTTTAGTACAGTAGTTATTCCTATGAACCTACTAATTTTTCAATTTTGTTTCAGTTCTTCTACTTCTGTGCATCACTCACCGTATTAAAAGAATAAACAGAATGGTGCTTAATAATTATTTCAAAATTAGGCTCGTTTGCCTAAAAATAATTGTGAACTGTGAAGCATTTACGAAAAATGTGGCACATTATTTGGAAACATAATTTCAAGTCAGTATTGCATGAATTGCATTCGCTTTAAAATAATTTGGGAATCTTCTTTAGGTGACTGTTCACCGTATTTCTTGTGCGGGTGTCAGGGTTTCAGCTGGGATAGAGTTAATTTTCTTCTTAGTAGCTGGCATAACGCAGTGTTTGGGATTTAGTACGAGAATAACATTGCTAACACAGTGATGTTTCAGTGATTGCTGAGCAGTGCTTACACTAAATCAGGGACTTTTCAGTTCCCCCTGCCCTGCTGAGGGGGAGCCTAGACGTGCCCAAGAATCTGTGAAAGGAACACAGCTGTGACGGCTGACGCCAACTGGCCAAAGGGGTATTCTACACCGTATGACCTAATGCTGAATAGTTCGACTTTTCCCCTTCCCTCCCCCCACCCCCCAATTCTTCCCCTGTGAGCAAACATTTGTATTGTGCTTATCTCCCTGCCAGGTTAAACCACAGCTCTGACTAACATTTTATGTCATACCACCTTCAGTCCTGTCAGAACTAGAGGTCCTGGACTAAAATACCAATCTGGTCTTTGTTAATATTTGTACCTGAAGGACTCTGTGCTCCAGATGTCTTTCCCAAAATGTCTTTGCAAAGTAACACATAATGCTTTACACTACTCTTTAAGATGTAGACCACATTATTCCTAATTGGCACATGCAGGTCCCATGGCTACCTGTGATCTTCATCCCCCTTCAAATTCTGTTCAGCATAACAGTGGCAATCACCATCCCACTTGATAACAAAGACGTGTGCTGAGACATGAAACTGTGTTCTGTATATCCAGTAGTCTTTCAAAGGACAGCAACACCAGGCAATTAAGAAAAAAAGCAAAACTACACAAAAAGTTAGAAAGTACCAATCTTATAATGTTAGTAATTGTTTCTCATGCTGGAAAAACTGAATCCATGGTGATGAAACAAAATTTGTTTTTCCAAAAAAATTACAGAAAATTGTCTATAGTCACAGAGAAATGTATTTGTGAATTACTGTGGGAAGTAAAACCTATGATCATTAAAAGTAGGAAAAAAAAAAAAAAAAAAAAAAAAGCCTGTGTGACTTATTGAAATAGAATCTTTAAGCACTGCTATGTTAACAGTTTTTTCCATCATGAAGTTGTCGTTGTTGTCTCCTTTGAAAGCTAATGATTCTCTACCTTGCCGAGTACTGAAAGGATTTGACTTCATGCCAAGCACATTTGAGTGAAGACAGGAATCACAAAACTCAGTGAAATACAGTGAATAACATGAACAAAAAGTTTACTTGTTGAGATAGTCAAGAACTAACTGGTTTCTTTTTTTGTTTGTTTTTGGTGTTTTTTTTTTTTTTTTTTTTTTTGTTGTTGTTGTTGTTGTTTTTTAGACAAAAAAAAAGGTAATTTATTTCACTTGTCAATTTTGATTGGTTTTTTGCTAAAGCTTAGTAAGTGTTTCTGCTTGATTATCTGAATTAGGTATAAATGGCAGACTGGCCTCTGGATCGCAAACCAACATTTAGCTTTAAATGACTACTCACTGCCAGGCTCTGCATAGCTCATGCTACTTGCCCACTAAATGAATTTCTATTCATTAAGAAACCCCATTAATATCATTGAGGACACGTAGCATAAGAAGGGTGACAAAGAAGGACAAAAACTGCCTCTTACTCAATAGTGTTGATATTCAGTGTCACAATGCCTTTCTGATTGATCTTTCTTCAGTGAAAGGGACAGAAATGCAGAATTACTGAAAGGCAAGTTAAAGTTTTATTCCAAAGAAAAAGGAGAAGTTTTGTAATTAAATGATCTATTCTTTTATAACCCTGAAATTATTATCAACTTTGTATGCTTTTGACATGCAAAATACAATAGTAATCTGCAAATACACATAAAAGGAGCATAAAAAAATTATTCCTGAAGGGCTTGTTTGTTGTAGCTGGATTAAAAGACAAATAGACATCATCTCTTGGGCACATGAGGACAACTAGCTGTGCATTATTTTTCTATCCAGGTGCACAGAAGAAAGAAAATGAATCAAAAGGAAAATTACACTCCAGGCTGTCTGTCATGCAAATGTTTCTATAGCCCATCTCCTCTTCAATAAGCTGTTTTCCTGTCAGATATCCCTCCTCTAAGCACAAAAGTTCCTCTCTGTTTTTTTTCCCAGCTCCTCTTAGTAGCAAGAGTTGACTGACTCTAAAAGTTGTTGTTTTATATATCGGAAGATTGCATTAATATTTCCTTTTATGTTCTCAGCCTTGCACACAAATGATTATTTTCCTCTTCATCTGCTGCTTTACTGACTTTAAATCTGGGCAACTGAAAGGGACAGGATAGTGACTCAGTTGCAAGTGGAGAGTGAGCGAGTGAGATTGAGTGAGTGACATAAACTCACAGGTCTTGTGCTTCTCACACTCCCTCCCACTCTTGCAGTGACACAAGCACAGGGAAGAAGACCGTGAGTGGTACAGAAGGTCACAGTCTGCGGTCAGTCACCACATCCCAGGAGCAAGAAGGACTCTTCAAGGGCAGCCTTGCTGATCCCAACAGCTGAAAGAGAAGAGACTAAAAAAGGACTTTGTGAGCTGATAAAGCATCACACAATGGTAAGCTGAGAAATTACTTTGTGCTTAAGGAAACAAGCTCACCTGTTTGATGCACTCAAGATCTAGAACAATTTTTTGAGGCAAAAGGTTCAAACGAGAGAATCAGATTCCATAATGTTATTTCATCTCTTTCTTTACCCTTTTAAAAATATAGATCAGTTGATTTTTCTTTATGCTTCTCTAAATCTTCAGATAGCTGATGTTGATTTCATTTGAGCATGCTTTCAATGAGGATGCAAGACTTTCCTTTTCCAAATATGTGTTTCTACTCCACATTGAGGTGAGCAGGGCTAGCTGGATTGTGGGATGTTTTTCAATGCAAGTAAAATCACTGCTCTATAGCTCTACTGGATCACCAGTGTCTCTCAAACCCTGGATACTGCTTAAGTTTCAAATAATGACCGGAGGTCATTTATATTATAGATATATTTGGGGATCGGGTCACATCTGAATTCACAGTATAATTTGATAGAACACAAGTGGCAGATTGAAAACCTTGTCCTATATTTTGTGTTCCCCCATGCAATTTATATTTTATTCAAAAGAACAAAGATAGAAAGTTTAAAACCTTTTTTTCCCCTCCTCTCTTTTTCACCTGTGAAGAGTACTGTGAAATCTCACCTTGTAGGAACTTCTATGAATGAAATAGAAAGGAGCAATTTTTTTTTTTTTTAATTTTTTTTTTCCAAGAGGCATTTGAATAATTGATATTGTTTGGTTTAAATTCAAAATGAGATGACATTATCATAATTTGATTAAGTGTTCAGTTTTGATGCCTTTCCTTACATTTTTACTGTAAAAACTTCATCATTATTTAATTTAGATCTTTTTTCAACATATTAGCGTATATTCCAACATTATTCTCTTACCTAAGTCTTGGCTATGCATTTTCTTTTGTAAACTCAGCACAAGTTCATCATGGCCAAACTTCTTTTGATTTTGTTGCCACTTTTCTATGCTCTCTTCTAATTCATAGCCCTTATATAGAGGTAAAAAATAAAAGATTTTCTATAGCCTGAGGATTCTAACAAGATCAAAGCTTTAAGATTATATTTTTGGTTGTTAATCTGCTGAGAATGCATCTTAAAATATTTAAATTGTGATACAGATTATGTGTCCTGATTACATATCCCAATATATGCCCACAGAAATACTCCAATATCTTTTAAGTTTCTGTTAATGTTCTCTTACAGTGTGAGGGAGAACCACAGCATACTACTCTTAGTAATAACCTTGCACTGCAAGTGTCTGCTATATAAATGGTTCTGTAAAAAGTTAAGTGGCCATTTTTATTTGGGGAAAGAAAAATGTGCAAAATTTATATTTTCTTCTCAAGTGACTTCCATTGCAACGCGTATTATTTTTGCAAACAGCTTGGAAAACCTTGAAATACAGCCAAAGCTGATAATTTTGCCTTTTTCCCATAAATGTGTCATTTTAGTAAAAAATTATGTATATATATTTATAATATTGTCTACCACAGGATAAGTTGCTATCACTTGTGTACCTTGAAAAGATGTTCAAACATTTATGCCCTAATAGTAGGGCATAACATGTGCTAGAACAAACAGATCCTGAAATTATGTGACATTCATAATAAGTGCCTGACAATTTGCTTAGCAGAGTAAGTGGCTTTGTCTCTGCTTGCACGGAAATGTGAAAAACAAAATTAGACAATTGATATGGTAGTTGACCATTTGCAGCTGAGTAACACAGTAGATTCATGCTTGTTTTTTCCTTGTGTGTCGCTTTTGCAGATCAAAAAAGCCAAAAAAATACTTTAGACTGGAAGACCTGTTCATGCCATTATGATATTTACAAGCTACTTTGGAAGCCCTGTATGTATCCATGTATACAGATGGTGATAGGATATTTTGTGGAATTTTTTGACAATGTATTGAATCAGAACAGACACAATTAGCATGGCTAATGGCTAGAGAGGAGGGAAAAGAAAAGCTTCTTGTAGTATGAATGCAATATTTTCCAATATAAACTGGAATAGTTCCAAAATCCAGTATAAATGTGAGGGTTCCTTCCACAGAAATACTCGTTGTAGGTATATTGGTGAAACTCCATTACAGTAACTCTAAATATATATACATTTCTCTATATAAATTTGTCTGTAAACATACAAATATATTTTGTGGTCAATTTTCCATCCCTTCTGATTCAGACTGAAAATGCTTTTCAACTTTCTGTCATAAAAATTGAAAATTTCTGTTTATCAAGTCAGAGAATGGCAATGGTTTAGAAGGCATTTAGAGGGCATGTGAAAATTGTGATTAAAATATATATATATATTTCTCCCACTCTGTTGTATAAGGTTTGCTTTCTACAACAGCTGTGTGTTTGCAGCAAACTGCAGACCACAAATCCGAGTGTAAAAATAATGTAAAATGAAACTGACATGCCTTGACACTCTGCAGATGCTATTTGCATGAAAAATGTTACTGATGTGGCTAGTGCCAAAGTACTTACTGAAATATCTGCAAGGTCTCTTAAGCCCCAGCGGTACTGTGCCAATGCAATGCTTCCTTTGAAGTCAGGGATTAGTCACAGCCTCAGTGCTCTCTGAGTTGGCTACTCTGTGTACCTTGTTGCTGTTTCCTGTGGAACTCTATGAACTCCTGCAGCTATGAGGGAGACAGCAGACTTGGCTGACAGTAACATAAACTGAGCTGGGAAACCAGAGAGACAGTTTTTGTTCTTGGCTTTGCTTGTGTGAATTGTTGTGTGACCTTTAGTGAGTAACATGCAGTGGGTTAGCCCTGGAGCACAGCCGCTCTCTCACTGCTCCACTACTGCACGGGGAAAACAGAGAGTGAGAAAGCTCAGGGATCAAGGTGAAGACCGAGAGATCACCCACCAAGTACTGTGTCAATCCAAATATTTTCAACTTGCAGTAAATTAATTTAAATCAACGCCAATTAAAATTAGGGTAGGATGGTGAGATACAAAGACAAAAAATTAAAATAATGTCTTTCCCTATCACCTTCACCAGGCTCAGCTACATTCTCTACCACTCCCCACAAAACAATGTAGGGGAATGGTGAATTAGGGTTGCACTCTGTAACGGAGACACTGCTTCTGTCTCACATCATTCCCTTGCTCCAGCATGGGTTCTTCACACAGGATTCAGTCCTTCATGAGCTGCTACAGCATGGGCACATCTCCAGGGGATGAGGAGTGTAACTCTGCTCTGATATGGGACACATCCTTCTGCCCCTTCATCTCTGAGCTCAGTGTCCACGATTCTGTTTCTTCTGCTTTGCTTTGTTCTTCCTTGCCCATTTATGATTACATTCTTGTCTAAAATGTTTGGAAAGTACAGACTACTCTGCACCAGTGTAATTTTATTTCATGACTATTACAATTGAAATTGAAGGGTGCTCCTCTCCTCTCCTCTCCTCTCCTCTCCTCTCCTCTCCTCTCCT